>CABHPH010156219.1:0-11520 GCA_902168325.1 Peromyscus nudipes
TATCTCATTTGAAGAATGAGTGCTTCTATGTGCATACATGGGCTTTTCATTGATGTTGGGTCGCTGCCTCCTTTTTAGGAATTCTTTTTGTTTAAAGCGCCAGTCTGTAGTTTTTTTGTTTAAAACCCCATTGTGTATGTCATAATGTACAAGTAGCTAAAAAAAAAAAAAAAAAGGTAAATTGCTAAATGTCAAATGGTAGTTTTGTTATGATTGTAATAGTTGAATATTATTCATCAGAATTTAAGTTTCTTCTTTGTCTTTTCACCTTTAATGTAAGAGGTAATGTAGCATAGGCTCCTTCCTAGATATATCTTTGATGACTTTAAAATAACCTTTGGTTTTGCCTAAAGGATGATATTTCTTCTTCTGTGGGTTCTTCAGAGTTGCTGTTATCTTTGAATACAGTGTTGCACCTAAGACTAGTTTCTCTTCTCTCTGCCTGTTAAAGAGTTGCTTGGAGTGCCTCATGTTCTTTGCAAGTCACTAGAATCACCTGATTGAGAACTGGTTAAATTCTCTACAAGAGAATATTGTAGGCTGGGCAGTGGTGGCGCATGCCTTTAATCCCAGCACTCTGGAGGCAGAGCCAGGCAGATCTCTGTGAGTTCACGGCCAGCCTGGTCTACAGAGCGAGATCCAGTACAGACAGGCACCAAATCTATACAGAGAAACCCTGTCTCAGAGAGAGAGAGAGAGAGAGAGAGAGAGAGAGAGAGAGAATATTGTAGAACTATATAGTTATTTTTAATGTGTTTTGTGTGAATTATATTTGCATACAGTGAAACAGCATTCAGAAGTTAAAAATACAATAGATACGAAACAATATATATTACATTACTATCTGTATTCAAAGAACATGCACACATACATATAGGCAGTTTAGATTTCTGTAAGTATGGAAGTTGTCGGGAATTCTTGCTTAAGAACTGATAAGAACAGCCCTGAAGAGGGACACTGGTAATAAGGGAAGCAGTAGAAAGATATAATTATATCACCTCTGGGTCTCTGTTTGTTTTGCAGTGCTTGGGATTGAACCCAGAGCCTTGTGCATGCTAGGCAGGCATTTTACCATTAAACTGCAGCCTTCTGAAAATTTTAGACCATGTAGTCTGTTTGGAAAATGCATAAATGTGTGAAGGAGGGAGGAAGAAAAAGATGTGACAATCAATTTGTTCACATCGCAATAACAAGAGAAGAACTCAGTTCCTGAGATGTGGTTTGTGTATTAGGATACCACACCCTTTCCTCTGCCCAGCAGAGAGGATATTAGGAGAAATGTAAATAGCATCATGTTTTCACATACATTCTGAGAAGAAATACAGAATTAAGGCAAACCACAAAATGAAAAGCTGGCTTTTCTGTTCTCTGATACAGTAATATCTGGCAAACGCGCGGCTGTATTTGTAGATTCTTTGCCTACTCTTGGCCTTAGCGGACTTCTGGTTGCGTTCCTCGAGTGAAGTTCTCCTTTCAGCCCTGCCCATTCGGATTTTTTATAAGGTCTTCTTTTACAAGGTTCTCTTTACATGAACTCATCAAGGAAAAAAATAGGGTCGTTTTGACTGATAATCCAGTATCTATAGACACAATGTAATTCTCTGATAAATAGTATTTCCTAGCACATCCCAAAGCCTGCTAAGAGTCCTCAATAAAACAAGTTGATGGGAACTAATCACATGCACGTGAGCTTGTTTCTTATGACAACATTTACAAGAAAATGCCTGTTTTCCCAAAGAACAGAGTGCTAAATTCAGCGTGTTTGCTGTAAGAAATTCCTTTATTAGTTCAAATTAAGCTCCACAGTCTTTTCTCTTGTCTGACTCAGCCATTACTATGGCAGGCAGGGTTTGAGGGTACCTGCAGGCCCCAGATCCTGATCCTGCAGACGTCACATTAAACACAGCCTGATGGAGGCTTGTGTATAGTGCACATGAAGTCAATGTCAGATTAGAAGAAAACACCCATGCTTTGCATGTAGCATGCCAGAGCTCTGGGAAGGGTGGGGGTGACATGGGAGAGGATGAGAAAGACTTGGGAGAGCCATTTCCCATTTCCGTGCATAGAGTACTAGTGGCCTTCTTCTACTAGCTGATTAATAGGGGCTCACCCAGTTCTAATCCGGTATACAAGATAAATCATATCTATAGGAGAATACTCACTGAAAACTTAAAATCCAATAGTAAATTATAAAAGTTTTTTTTTCTCATAGGTTGAGATTTGCCAAATAAGAGTACAAAATTTTGTTTTAATGTGAACTAAGGTATAATGTGGAAAAGTGTGACTATACAGAAGTTAAGTCACTCATAAGGGAGTCCCTGGCCTTTCTCCAGCCCAGAACTCCTGTATGGCTGCAGGGAAGTTTCAAGGCTTGTCCTCACTATTCCCACATTCTGGTTTCTTTGCATTGTTCTGTCCAAGTCAGTAATTTTGATCCTGTTCTTGTATAATTCACTGCTCCCTGTCTGTCGGAACCAAAACAAAGTAGAATGTGCTTTCTACAGGAAATCTGTATTTATTCCAGAATGCTCTGTGAGCCATTTTCTTGTTTTTTTTTTTCCTTTTACCATGTGTGGGAGTGTGCGAGTGTGTGCTTGGGGTGGTGGTGGTACACATATATGTGGGTATATGTGCACCTGAGGGTTCGAGGCTGATGTCAAGATTCATCCTCAATCTCTCTCTTCCACCTTATTCATTGAGGCAAGATCTCTCAGCCATACCCTGAGCTCACAGATATAGATAGTCTTGCTACCTGGCTTGCTCTGGGGAGCCCCAACTCCACATTCCCAGGCTTGGTTACAGGTAGCTAGCACAATGCCTACCTGGCTTCTTGTGCTGTTTTGGATGACTGCTACAATGAAAAAGAAATGGACCAAAAAACAAAAACAAAAACAAAAAAAACCAAAAAAACAAAGCAACAACAACCAAAAAGAAAAACAACCTCAATTAATGTGATATTTATTTTTAAAATTAAGAGTATTTACAGATTTAAAATTGCCCAACTTTAGCCTTCTGTATATAGTCTTGTTTTCTTTCAAAGTCACTGGGTCACTACTTCCTTCTCTCGGTTTTATCCCCATTTTCCTCCCTCTTTTTTCTTCCGTTTAATCTAAATTCCTTTTTTACAGGAAGTCTAGACAATGCAGAATATTTTTAAATGACTGATACTGTTAACAGTAAATCGCAATAACAAGAGAGCACTCCTGTTGTTCATTGGCCGTCCACTTCCTTCAGCCTCTTAGGATTCTGCTCTCTGTTAATATGCATGCTGGACCGCATTGCCTACCTGCAAGAACATGCCACAGCTCTAGCAGCATGTTGGAGCTCACTGATTTGTTGTTCTCGTCTCTCTCTTCCCCTCTGCTCTGAAACTCTTCATTCCTTCACCAGATCAAACCTGGGGTAAGAAAACCCATAGCCTTTTCTAGTCTGTTTCTGCCTTCATCTGACCAGCTGTGATGTTAGTTAGCGTGGCTGTTTTGGACATTTTCTTTCTGGAACAAAATTTGTATAATTTTAATTAGGTAGAGTCTTACCCTAAACTCTTGCCATGCTGTAATCTTTGCCTGCTTTGCGGAAAAAAATAGGAGACTTTCAACCAGGCCCACGTTATTCTGACAAACTTAAAACAAAACAAAACAAAACTATTTATGTGTATGAGTGTTTTACCTGCATGTATGTCTGTCCACCATTTACAAGCCTGGTGTCCCCAGAGGCCAGAAGAGGCCATCACATCTCCTGGAACTGAAGTTACAGACAGTTGTGAGTCATCAGCTGGGGCTTGGAATTAAAACTGGGTCCTCTGGAAAAGCAGCTAGAGCACTTAGCCGCCAGCACTTAGCTGCTGAGTTCTCCAAGCCCTTTTCTCAAACCCATTGGCCATAATATAAAAGATCCAAACTCACTGGTGATAGTGAAGAGATTCAAAACTACTGGCCTTGATACAAAAGATTCACACTCATTGGCTGCTTGGAAAAAGCTTACAAACTGAACTATATGTAAATTAAGATAAAAATATACCATAAATAAAGATACAGCAGATGACAAATGAAAGAATGATTACAGCTATGAGACTAGTAATTGTAGCAGGAATCTTAGAAGTCTTATTAATAAAATCAAACCTGAGCCAGGTATTGGGGTGAACATTGGAAGGTCAGAATATAAGTAAGACAGAACAAACCACAACTAACCTCACCTGGCCAACTTCTCAGCTGATCTTGTTTCCTCAGACTGGATGCCCCGAGCCATCATCCAGAATGGGTCTCAGCTGAACTGCTGCTCAAAAGCCTGAATGCTTAACCAGCCCAATGCTTCTCCAGGCCAAATGCTTCTCCAGGCCAAATGCCTCGAGTTTCTGGTCCTCACGCCTTATATACCTTTCTGCTTTCTACCACCACTCCCTGGGATTGAAGGCTCACTTTCTGGGATTAAAGGCTGTGTCACCATGCTTGGCCATTTCTAATGTGGCCTTGAACTCACAGAGATCCAGAGGGATTTCTGTCTCTGGAATGCTAGGATTAAAGGCGTGTGCTATCACTGCCTAACCTCTGTTTAATATTGTGGCTGTTCTGTCTCTGACCCCAGATAAGTTTATTAAGACAATATTTGGGAACACAATACCACCACAAGTAATTGATGTTGCGTCTCCACTCAGATAAAATCTATAGCTCAATAGGAAAAGGACCATAGACTAACAAAAGATGGATAATAGTCAGTAAACAAGAAAGGTGCTCATTTTTACTATTAGTAAGGCATTTTATCTTAAAGGTATTTTTTCTGCCAAATTGGTGCATTTTAATAAGTTATATGCTTAGTATTTGGAGGATGTGATGAAATAACAGCTGGAGATGGTTGTGATGACTTGTATTAATTATCTGCTGTGATACAAACCATGCTATATATTTTTTTCAGCTTAGCACACCAAAACTGTATTTTCTGTTTAGTCTATAGACCAGGAATCCAGGAGCAGCGTCCTCATGAGCTTTTAGTCAAGCTATCAGCGAGGCCTGCAGTCACTAGAACTGGATGGTCCACTTGCAAGGCCACTCACATGGATGTTGGCTGTCCCTGTTTCTTACTGCCTCATGGCCAGAGACAGCAGTTCCTCAAGAGCCCCATCATCCAGTCTCACCTAGCAGCTCCTCCCTTGAGCAAGTGATCTGAGAAAGAGAGGTGTCTTAGTTCTGGACAAGACACGCTCTCACTGCCACATGCTGTTGCTCACACAGTCTAGTCCTGAGGAGAGAATGGGAAAGCACCACACAAAGGCACAGCTCCCAGGAGGCAAGGAGGGACCCATGGAGCCCTTGGGGGCTGGCTACCAACATGCCTTTGTTGGGACTATATGTCTGGGTATTTATTTCTCTTTGTCAGCTGGGTATAGAAGCATCCACATGATGTGTATTGTGGCTTAGTGTACAAGATAGCTTTTCCCCTCCACTGTCTGGCACTCGGGTAGAATGGCAGAAGCACCTGGAGATCACGTGAACATCTTTCACTCTATGCAGACTTTGCACATGGCTAGTGAGTGGGGTTGATCTTACTTCTTGAAGGGCAGCTGAGCCAGCATCCCAGGAGACAGACTGAAGGTGCAGGGCTCCCTGTGATCTAGCCTTGGACTTTCTCCATGTCATAGACCTGTCCAGATCTAAGACACAATGACCAGGAGGCAGAGCTTACTGTGAAGTTCCATCTTTAGACCTGCCCAGGGCAGTTATGGTTGTGAGAAATGATGCTGACCTGTTGTAAAGCAGCAGTGCATATAAAAGGAAAGTATTATACTGGATTTGTTTGAATATAAAATTAATGAAATTTGTGTATGGACTGGCTTCATAATATGTGGGGGGAAATAGAGAAATTAATAATGAGATGAATCAGACATTTTAGCTTTCAATTTGAAGAAGAGATTTACTAAGACGGGAGAGATAGAAAAACAATTATGTTTAAAAAGGAGAACCTGGATTTCTTAAACCGTTGGTCTTCGTCCAAGAAAATACAAGTACAGATGTTCCCATTAGGAAGGGAGTTTAGCTGGGCCACTTTTATGTCCCTGTGGTTCCAGCTTCTTGGGAGGCTATGGCAGGAGAAACTAGTGAGGCCAGGAGTTAAAGGCCAGCCTAAGCAACATAGAATGACCCTGTCTCAGAAAGGGTGTGTGTGTGTGTGTGTGTGTGTGTGTGTGTGTGTGTGTGTGTGTGAGAAATAGAGACATTATCCATGGATGTGTTGCTTGATAATATGTCAGAAAACAGTTCCTATCATGAAGAAACGAGTGTTCATTGTGTGAGATTAACATGTATTCATATGTACATAAACCCCTTAAATTCTAACCTGCCTTTCTAGGGCTATATTGAGAGTTTTGATTAGCCAGGCTTGATGAAGCATGCCCATACTACCAGTACTTGAGAGGTGGTGGCAGGAATTCTGTGCTGCCTTACTCCTTGTCTCAAAAGAAAGAAAGAAAAAGGGTTTGGATTAAACTACAGTCAGGGAGCTTTTTGGAGGCTTTCATCAAAAGAGTGATATAAGTGTAATTGTGTTTGGGGAAGATGAACTTAGCAGAGCAAGGAGTAGAAGAAGAGGGGGAGGCAGAGCCTTCCGTGGAAGCGTGTCTAGCTCTCTGCACATCTGTGAGCTCAGTCCATGGAAGCCGCAGACAGTGTGGCTTCTGGTTTGAGTCTGGTGTCTAGTCTAGAACAAGCCACGGGAAATGATGTGATAAATCGAGAATTAGTGAATTATAACTGGCTGAAGCTATTTGAGAAAATCTGGTCTAAATTAGTGAACCCTCTCAGATTGAAGTCATTAAGAGTCAGAGGTGAAAGAATATGATATTAGTAGGTGATAGACCTGTAGAGACTGGATCCTGCTCACTGTAAAGGCTTGTGAAATGCCATCATCTTATTTTCTTTGCTACTGTATTCGACATTTTTCTTTTTGAGAGAAGGGTCTCATGTAGCTGGGACTAGCCTTAACTCCTGATCCTCCTGCCTCTGACTTCCAAGTGGTGGGATTACAGATGTGTACCACATTTGGCCTAGTGTAGGAATTTCAAAAAAGGCTCAACAGGGAAAAGTCCAGTGCAGAATTCTTGTGAAGGGATAAGTCTCATGCTTTGTGTGAAATGCACTGAAGGAGCTCATGGAAACGTGGGCTGATGGAAAGATGTTAGGATGACCTTTACAGGCTTTTGAAGGATGAGGCTTTCACCTATTTGTGTTTTTCCTTTTGGTCATTTTTTTTTATTTTATGTGTGTAGGTCATTTGCTTGTGTGTATGTCTGTGAACCATGTGTGTACAGTATCTGTAGAGGCCAGAAGAGGGCACTGGATCCCCTGGAACTGAAGTTACAGATGGTTGTTAGCTGCCATTTAGGTGCTGGGAATTGAACCCCTGGAATTTGTGAAAAAAAACCCTGGAAGAACAGTCAGTGCTCTTAATCATTAAGCAATCTCTACAGCTCTTTGATCATGTTTTTAAAAATAAAATATTAAATATATTGGCCTTCAAGTCTCAGTGAACAAAAAGCTTATACTCAGACCTCATTGTCTTGTTTTCATGGTATCTTTGTAATACTGACTTTTTTTTTAATTGCAAGAAATTTGCTTTAAAAAAAATGTCTTGTTTATTCCAGGGGCTACGTTAAGTATGAGACCTGCCCCTATTCCAATAGAGGACCCTGAATGGAGACAAACACCTCCCCCAGTCTCTGCCACACCTGGAACCTTCCGACTCCGACGAGGGAGTAGATTTACCTGGAGAAAGGAGTGCCTAGCTGTCATGGAAAGGTATGTTTCCTGTTCCTGCGAGATGCTTCCCAGCCAGGTTTCATATCCAGCAAATAATCTGAGGTCCAGATTTTAGCTCTTCAGATATTACAGACTATTAGGATTGCTCTGTTGTTGAAATAAGAGAACTCACAAAGCTGGGATTAGCATCTGTCCGCCTCTTTTACTTCATACAATTTAATCTGGTCATCGGTAGCATAACAGTTTTTAGAGTTAATATTTTTAAATGTGTATTTTTCTATTGTTTTGAAAAAACTCTGTGAAGTCTTTATTTTCATCAGTGTTGAACTGTAAAGGAGGGAACTGAGACTCACTTTTCTGCAACAGGGGGATAATCTCAATGAACGGATCTCCAAAGGTTTAAAAATATATTTAACAGAACCTGTTTTTATACCTGATTTTAGTACTTTTTGACAGCTTCATTTTCCCCATCTGACATGGTATAAATACATGCTTATACCACATTGCTGTATTTAGTGTGTGTGTGTGTGTGTGTGTGTGTATACATATATATATATATATATAGTGTAACTGTCCTTTAAGTACCCCTCCCCCTCCAACACACACACCTTCCATAAGTGATATCTGTAGGACTCCGATTTGGTGGAGAGGTTGACAGGCAGCAGGGTCATTCTTATCTAATCTGACCACTAGTGTGGTATCCTGGACAAAACACCTGATGCAGGTTCAGAAGTACTGAAACCTGACCGGACTCTGATGAAGTCAGAGACCAAAACTGTATCTTCTTGTCTCTAAATGAAAATGTCAGTAGCCAGCAGCGTGTTATCCAGGATGCTGGCCATCTCTCTCTTACCTACTTCACTGCTGTTTCCCGGTGCGTTGACATCACTACCTGACTGAGGACAAGCTTTACAGTGTTGAGTTCAAATGACATAGAAGTGAATAGGTAGCCATGGAACAGTCAATTATCCATTGCTCTGAAGTGCTCTCTCTCACTCTGGACTGTGGCTAAGAGTAGAGCCCTGTGTTTAATAATGAGCCCATTTCTTCCTGATTGACGGAAGTGAAAGGGAGACTCACGTTCTGGGGGTCTGATTGCAGTCTGCTCCGTTTCCCTCATTTCCCTTGGAAAGTTTGATTCTTTCTGAAAGTTTGTTTCAAATTTTCCACATAGCTGATGGGAATGAAAATAATGTGTAGCTTAAATTATTCACAGCATTCATATTTTCCTTTGGGAAACATGATAAATTTTGATATATTTTGTGCCTAGTATGGGTTCTAATTATGCTGATGATAACAATCAGTTAAATTTTTCATTAAGATATTAAAGTACATTTGTCACATAAAGTCAATATGAGAAAGGATTAAACATTGAGGAAACAGTAGATGACATTCTTCATGTGTTTTAGGAATCAAACCTCAGGGACTCAGAGACTAGGTTTCCCTTTACTTCTGAATTTTTCTTCCAAGGCAGCAACATCCATCCATAGAATCACACTGACTAAATTTTAGACATAAAGATATACAACATTTTATCTTTTTGTGAGGTTCCTATTTAGTTCTAACATATTTTTAACCTTAATTTTAATTAATACATATCTTCACCCTAGGACTTAGTTTTCTCTGGCTTCATTTCGTCCTAACCTGGCACAGCTAGAGAGGGTGTGGCTTAGGCCTGAGTTCTCAGAAATGCTGAAAGCCTTTCAAAGCACCAAGTAGCAATTGTCTAGGTGATCTGCATCCTCCAAAAATGGAGTTTTGTATTCTCAAAAGTGGAACATGAACTCCCTTGGCCTTAGAGTAGCATATCATGCTTTTTGGCATAGACTGAATGTTTGGATAAATACATAGCCCAGCCAAGTAAGCCTTATTCAAATATGTTAGTATAGAATAAAAGTAAAAACTATTCCATTCCTCACTCCATACAGGAAGATGAATTTCAAATCAATTAGAGAAGTGAATTCATATACATAGAAGAAGAAAACATAGGGTACCCTTCCTATTCTGGAAATGGGAGAGATGTTTCCTAACTGAGCCTCATAATCCAGAAGAGAAAGGAAATGATGGATAAATATAAATGGAAAGAACTGTTGGGGTAAAACTAAGCAAAGTAGTAAAGTAAATTAGAATAAAATATTTGCAACTTTTATTCCTCTTAATATGTAAAGAGTACCTCAATGAGGTAAGACCAGCAGCTCTACAGAAAGATGGGCTAAAGGGAGTGGCACAAAAATAATGCAAAAGCCTTTGAAGCACATACAAAAGTCTAAAGTTATTGTTATTATTACTTGTTTTGGGTTTTCTTGAGACAGTCTCACTTTAGCCCAGGCTAGCCTTCAACACATGACAGTTCTCCGGTACCAGCCTCCAGATGTTGATTTACAGATGTAAACCACTGCATCCCAGCGAAGATGCTAACCTTGAATCAAGAGTGATTCAAATTAAAACTCCATTGAGATACCATTCTTCACCTGTCATCCTGGCAAAAATCACAAAGTTTGGCCAAGTTTTCTCTTGATTCTGCTCTAGAGAAATGGCATTCTCATCCTTTGTTGTGAAAATGCGAAGTAGAGCGGCTTCCGTGGAACAGCACTAAGCAGTGTCGGGGTAGTTACTAATGGACTTACCATTTGCAACAGCAGTCCTGTTTCCAGAAAATTATGTCAAAGATATGCTGACAGAAATACAAAAGAACACTGTTACATAGTATCAGAACGCCGACAAGAGCCTGAATGTTGTCGGTAGTGGTCTGGATGAATGAGTATAAAACCCAAAAAGGCCATCGACATGGCTCAGAGGTAAAGCACGTACTGTGCAAGCCTGGCAGCCTGAGTTCAGGCCCTGGGACCTACATAAAGGTGGAAGGAGAGAGCCACCTCCACAAAGTTGTCATATGACCTCCACACACAAGTGTAAATGCCCTTAAAACAAATAAACAAACAAAAATAACTGATTTGAGAGAGAGAGCGCTCACTTGTTGGAAGTGTATATTTTATTTTTTTTTCATTTTTAAAAAATACTTATATATTTATATTTCATCTATATGGGTGTTTTTTGCAAATATGCATATATATGTACCATGTGTGTGGAAGCCGTGCCCATGGAGGCTAGAAGAGGGCATCAGAAACCCTGGAATTGGAATTACAGGAGGTTGTGAGATGCCATGTGAGTGCTGGGAACTGAACCTGGGTCCTCTGTAAGAGCAGACAGTGTTCTTAACAACTGAGCCATCTCTCCGATCTCTATTCTCCTTACTTTCTCACTGTGTAACAGTGATTTCGTAAGATTGCTACAGTCATAGTCTTGACTTAGAGTCAATTTCTGGTGGAACAGAAACTAAAAGAGGGCCCTAGCCAGGATTAAACTAAGACAGCCCGGCTGCAGAGTCTGTGCTCTTTATCATTGTGATATGCTACCTGTTTTCCAAAATCTAGTGCATATGTTGCAAGAAGTCTCTCAGGAAATGACAGGAGGAATCTTTGTCCCCACACGACATACAACTTCTTGCCAAGATCCACGAACAATCGGAACTTTCCTCCTCATTGTCTATATTGGTTATTTTTCTTCATGATAAAACACCCAACAGAAGTAATCCAAGGAAAGATGGGTTTATTCTAACCTCCAGTTCAAGGGTACAGTCCATCTTGGTGGGTGAGGCGTAGCATCAGGAGTGTTAAGGGGCAGGTCACATCACATCTGCAGTCAGGAAGCAGAGATAGATGAATGCTGGTTTCTTCTTCTTCTTCTTCTTCTTCTTCTTCTTCTTCTTCTT
>CABHPH010156220.1:0-23988 GCA_902168325.1 Peromyscus nudipes
ATATAATTCTGCAGAACTGTTGTCTTAGTTATTGCTCTATTGGTGTGAAGAAACACAAGGTAACTTATAAAAGAAATTATTTAATTAGGTGTTGCTTACAGTTTCAGAGGGCAAGTCCGTGAACATCACGGTAGGGAGCATGGCAGCAGGCAGGCACTCATGGCACTGGAGTGGTAGCTGAGAGCTCACATCTGATCCACAAGCAGGAAGAAAAAAAGGAAAGAGAGAGAGAGACTGGGAAACACCTGGGCTTTTGAAACCTCAAAGTTCACCCTCAGTGACACACCTCCTCCAAGGCCACACCCCCTAGCAATTCCACCAAATGGGAATTAAGCATTCAAATATATGAGCCTATGGGGGGGGCAATTGTCATCTAAACCACCACACCTAGAAAATTCTAAAATGGTAAGGAAATGTTCTGAGAGTTCCAATGGCATTCATTTTCCCTGATCATGAGGACGAGAGGAATGGCGAAATCCAAAAGTTCAGGTCACGAGTACTCGGCACCACTTCAGGAGACTTCCTCATCCTCCATCTGAAGAGGGTAGGGAGGACTAGGTCCTGTGACATTAACCCTCATTGTCAATTTGGAATCCCTGAGGAAATAGGGGAGGCTCGACTGTGGTATGTCTGTGAGGTGTTTTCAGAGACCTTTTTGGAGAGAAGGTCTCCCTTCAATGTAGAGAGCACCATCCCCAGGGCTGCAGGCCTTGACAAAATGAAATGGAAAAGAGAAAGGTGGTAAAATGTAAGTCTTTCCCTCTTTGCTTCCTGTGCCGTGAAGAAGGTCCTTTGCTGTATGCTCCTACCACCAGGACATCTAGTCCAACATATGGGGCCAAGCGGTCATGGGGTTGCACCCTCTAAAACCATGAGCCAAAATAAATCTTCCATTAATGTATTCTCTGAGTTTGTTTGTTCAAAATTATGTAAAAAGTAAATACTACATCATCCATTGCTTCAAGAGAAGGACAGCAATGCTCATGATCACAGTGGGTTTGTGCATCAGATGGAAAGATCCCAGGGTGCAACCCAGGCCAGAGTCAAGCACCTTTCTACAGTCGCCTCCTATGAACCAGCCAGTGACACTCTGGCTTGGACGGGGTGATGGAGATGAAGGACTGAGAAGGCAAAGTAGAGTCCTGTGCTGTCCCCTATTTCCTCCCACTCCTGCCCAGAGTCTTTCTAGACGTGAGGCTCAAGAACAGAGGGACTTGAGGCTCGCTTCTAGGCTACAGGCACAATGGACATGTCTTACGTTCAGTAGACAAGTGTTCATGGGAATCTCTCTTGCATAAGGAATTTGCATGCTAACGTAGGGCTCCCCACCCTCTGCACTGTTGGTAGTGGGGTCGTGTGATTTTTTTTTTGGAGTGGAGACTTCCCTGTGTGCTGCAGGCTACTTAGCAGCCACCCTGACTTCTAGCCACTCTATACAACACGGTGAGCATCATTTTTCATCATTGTGCAGAATCCCTTACATAATCAACTTAAGGAGGAAGAAATCATTCGGGATCATGATTTCAGACATTTCATCCCATGGCCATTTCGCTCTGTTGCTTCTGCCCCTGTGCATGGTGGGATACAAGTCCTGGTGGGGTAATGTAGGGGGCACATGTGTGGCTTGCATCAAGATGAGCAGGAGGCAGAGGAGGGACACATAAGAGGAAGCCATTAGGAAATGCCCTCCAAAGCTATGCCCTCCTCCCCAGTGACAGACTTCTCCCAATCAGGCCCATGTTGTACTTTTCACACCTCCAAATAATGCCATTTTATTATGACACCATCAAGGGGTCAATCCATTGACTAGGTCAGACTGTTATGACCAACTACTTCCCCAAAGCTCATGTGCTGACAGTCAAGGCCCCACACTACATGAGCCTGTGAGAACAGACCATGTTCAAGCCAGGTGCCATGTTTGGTGGTATCTCCCAATTATATTTGTTTTATGTGCTATAGGCAAAAAGGTCTCTACCATCTCCTGGTGGGAGGGAGTTGCATACAGTTGAAAAGTGTGCTAATGAAAAGACAGAATCTAAACAAATAAAATTTCATAATGTGTTAAAGACAAGTGGGAAGGGAATAAGTAGTGGATTGATAGATGGACAGCCTCTACATGTAGCTTTCATCCATGTACTCAACTGAGGACTGAAAACATAGTTAAGCCTACAATGGTTGTATCTATATTCAGCATACAGATTCCTTTCTTGTCATTATTATTGATCAATATATTATGTCTTAATCTCTTTTCTATTGCTGTGATAAGAAGACACCAAGACCAAGGCAGTTTATAGAAGAAAGAATTTCTTGGGGGCTTATAGTTTCAGAGGACTAGAGTCCAGGACAGTCATGATAGGGAGCATGGTGGCAGGCAGGAAGACATGGTACTGGAGTGGTACTCAGAGCTCACATCATGATCCACAAGCACTAGACAGAAAGGGCTAATGAAGAATGGCCTGAGCTTTTGAAACCTCAAAGCCCACCCCTAGGGACACATCTTCTCCAACAAGTCCACACCTCCTAATCCTTCTCAAACAGTTCCAACAAATGGAGACCAAGTATTCAGATATATAAACCTATGGTGTCCATTCTCATTCACACCACCACACAGTGTAACAATTATTTGCAGGACATTAACCTTATATTTGTTATCACCACTAACCTCAGGATGATATAATATCTGTGCAAAAATTATGTGAAACACTAAGTTATTTTGTCTACGAAACTTAAGCATCTGAGGATTCAGCTATCTATTCAGGCCATGAAATGCATCCCCATGGACTCTTGGGGTGATTCCATTTCAGAGTCTTAACTGAAGTGAGAGAGAGTGAGCCACATGTGTAGCATGAGTCTTAAAAGTTCTTCTTAATAAAATCAAACTCGAGGCCAGGTATTGGGGTGAACACTGGAAGGTCAGAGAGACAGAACAAGCCACAGCTATCTCACCTCGCTGGATCCTCAGCTGATCTTGTTTCCTCAGACTGGAGGCCTCTGAGTCCTCATCTCTGAATGGGTCTCAGCTGAACTGCTGCTTCTTGAAAGCCTAAATGCTTAACCAGGCCAAATGTTTCTCCAGGCCAAATGCTTCTCCAGGCCAAATGCCTCTCCAGGGCAAATGCCTCTCCAGGGCAAAGGCCTCTAGTTTCTGGTCCTCATGCTTTATATACCTTTCTGCTTTCTACCACCACTCCCTGGGATTAAAGTTGTGGCTTTCTGGGATTAAAGGTGTGTATCACCGTGTCTGGCCGTTTCCAATGTGGCCTTGAACTCACAGAGATCCAGAGGGATTTCTGTCTCTGGAATGCTAGGATTAAAGGCGTATGCTACCACTGCCTAACCTCTATGTTTAATATTGTGGCTGTTCTGTTCTCTGACCCCAGATAAGTTTATTAGCATACACAATATTTTGGGGAACACAATACCACCACACACATGGGTATCTTGAGGGGAGAATCTTTCGGCCAGAAAGTACTCCATGCACATAACCCCTAAGAAAGGAGTGTGCTTGATGTGCTGAGGAAGACCTAAGCAACTGCAGTGTCCTGAGAGCAAGAAGCTCAAAGATAATCAAGACAAGTGTTCTGGGGCAGAGCAGATGGGCCATGGAAGTCTGAACAAGGCAGTAACCTGGCCTGACTTGTAAAGGGATTATACTACAGGAGAGGACTGAGAACAAGCAGAGAGTTGGAAATCCTCTAGAATTTTCTACCTTGGAAGTGGCCAGGATCAGAGTGAGCTCCCGAGGAGGTCAGAGAGGCTGGTTATCCTGAAGAGAGGAGGGTAGACAGGTTTATGTGGGTGTGAGATGTGCAAAAGCTCAGAAACCTCCAGAAAGTGTTTGGATGGATAGTGATGTTGTTACTAGGGAACGGATGACACTCTGGAGACAAGCGAGTTTGGGATGGTAGGAAAAGTTAGCTTTTGACTGCATCTCTCTTGGAAAGTCTTTTGGATACTCAAAGGGAGACCTCAAGTAGGCAGCTGGACAAGTGAGTGCTTAGCTTAGGGTGTGGCTGGGGCTGGAAATGGAAACTGGGGAGGATGAGATGGTAAATGGTGACAGCTTGGGGGAAGACCCCCTGGGGGGGGGGGCTGAATTTGAGACACTGCAACATTTAGAATGCACCTGAGGTGTGACAGAGCAGACACATGCTTTGGTAGCCTCATGTCCTTAATGCATGGGAACATCATAACAACCCACGCTTTCCAGAGAAGACAGACAGCCACACTCAAATGGCTCCATAGCTGGGATGTGGGAGCCAAACCAGATGGTAGCCAACACTCCATATGAACAAAGGGCTAGACACCGTCACTGATTGAAAAGGGGCATGATGGCTAATGCGGTGGAGGAGCACGCAGGATAGCACCCTGAAACAGAAGGGATCACTAATAGAGAATACCAGAAAAATTTTGAAAAGCAAGCCTGGGATTTAGTTAATGGTAATGCACCAGTGTCTGTGTCTCAGTTAAGTTAAAGGCACCAAGAGAAGCCAAGTGAAAGGTACATGGAACATATCCATGCTTAGTTTAAAACTTTGCTATAAATCTGAATGGTCCTAAATAAAAGTTGCTGTTTTTCCCCATAGAACAGGGAAGATGAAAGAGTATTTGGAGACTGGAAAGAGATGGTTCAGCTGTTAAGAGCCCTGGCTGCTCTTCCAGAGGACCTGGGTTCAATTCTCAGCACCCACAGGACAACACACACTTGTCTGAAACTCTAGTTCCAGGGGATCTGACACCCTCTTCTGGTCTCCATGGGCACATGGGCACCAGGTATGGACATGGTACACATTCAGACAAAGCAATCATACACATAAAATACATTAATTAATAAAAATAATTTTTTTTTCCGGACAGGGTTTCTCTGTGTAGCTTTGCGCCTTTCCTGGAACTCACTTGGTAGCCCAGGCTGGCCTCGAACTCACAGAGATCCACCTGGCTCTGCCTCCCGAGTGCTGGGATTAAAGGCGTGCGCCACCAACGCCCGGCACATAAAAATAATTTTTAAAGAAAATGTATTTTTTAAGAGAAAAAGCGTTTGTTGAATATGTGTGCTGGGCATCATGCAAACTACCTTATATGTGCTTGTCCTAATTGTCCCCTAAGAATATTGCTGGGTCTCTTGAATTCCAGATGCATAAGAACATGGGACCATTAAGAGTCCAAATAACTTACACACACACACACACACACACACACACACACACACAAAATGGGGCAGAGCAAATGTTTAAAACCAGGTCCATATGACTGTTATTCCTCGTAATTTTGTTTAACATTGTTAAAGAGGTTCTAGATAGTCTGAGAGCCCAATAAAAAGTATGGACTATCTGGGCAGAAAAGCATGCTCACCTTACATGAGGCTGATAGATACCTAAAGGCCTCCCACGGTGTGCCCCACTGAATCCAAGGTCACAGAAGAAAGAATAGGGGTGCAGGTGAAACAGACTTCAGCCTAGCTCTAGACTTCCCTTAGGAATAGTTTGTATGAATACTTTCAGTTCAGTTGGTGCCAGAATTCTCCATGTATTGCCCGTGTCCATCAATTTCAACATAATAAAAATCTGTGGCTTTATCTGCCTCTCTAACAGCATCATTTTGGTATCACTTGGGAGAGAAAGCAAAGGTGGGTCCCACTGAGATTTTGGCTGTGGTCTCTGGCAAAGTGTTCCCACCAGTGAATGACTTAAAGAACTGCTCCATGTGAAACACATAAGGCGGCCATAGCACCTGCCACAAGATACAAGATCCTAGCCTGCTGAATGCCAAGAACATTGGCTCACTACAGCATCTCTGGGTACCACGGGAACATGTGGTTCAGGCCTTGGGGAAACTCCCAGTAGAAAAGTCAACTGCACTTGGGAAAAAGCCAAAGTGTCATTCATGTATCATTTCTCTGGGCCTCTGCCAAGGCTCTATACAATGCAGAAGTCACCGAACACAAGAAGACCCTGCCTATAAATCAGATCAGGTCTCATAGGCTATGGAGAAAAAAACCAGCCATTTGCTATGAAGGGAGATGGTAAGGAAGGGAGAAAAATTATTTCTGAACTCAGTTCTGTCTTTCACAATCATTTTCCTTATCACCTCATAGTGGGATATATATATATATATATACATATACATATACATATACATATATGTATGTATGGAGTAAATATATATGTAAACATGCACAGTTGTGTACTACATAATGATGTTTCCATCAAGAACAAACTGCACATGGCATAGTGGTCCCATATGGCTACATCACCTAATGACTTCACAGGCATTTGATGTGAATATATCCTATGTATTCATATGAAGAGGAAGTCACCTAACTATACATTTCTCAGCTTGTATCCAGCACTAAGTGAATGACTGTGTATTTACATGTGGATATAAGTAAGAAAAACCCCTTGGTTGGAGCAATTGTAGATATGAACGGAACTGGCCGTCTTCTAGAGGAAGACAGGGAAATGCAGAGGTGCTCAAACCTGGCTCTAGGTCCTCCTTGTGAGGCCATGCACTTGCCTCCTTCCTCTGAAGATACCCTAAGCTAATTATCCCTGAGTAGCTGATGAAGAGTGATGTTGTGTTTGTCTCAGCTCCTTTAGAGGCCCATCCTTAAAACAAGGAATGAATTCCTAAAATTATTTTGCATGATGAGAGAGTTTGTGCCTGGGGTCTCGTTTCACCATGTGCCAAATCCCAGCAATATCTCTAGGACACAAACCAGTGGGCCATCTTTCCCCTATGACACCAGTCTTTGTAACTCAGTGATGCTGAACTTCACTTGAGCTAACTTTAAAGATCAGATGCAAATCATTTATTGAGAGATGCAGAGCAAGCTTATGACCCCTGCATGAGGAAGTGTAGTTGCTCATCACGAGTGGCAGCACCAGCTGCTGTCCCTTTGTCTTTTTATTTGGGGACCGTTTGGTCTTTTATTGTATCTGCTTCTCCCAAGTCTACCCCCTCCTCTCTCATGGTCTCTCTTTCTTTCTAAGTCTCTCCTGTCTCCCTCCCAGAGTTTATTCAATTGCTATTTGTGATCCAACTTTCCCTGGCTTCACAACTCCCAGGTCAGGATAGCCAGCTGCGCTGAGTCTTTCACATTTTGAAAAGAACTGGACTGATTGGCCCAACTTAGGTCAATAGAATCACCTTTGGCAATACTGCAGGAATAAAGAAAGTTGCTCAGACCAAAGCTTTCGTCAGGGCTGTTAGGAGTGTCAGGAAGAAAGGGACAGCACAAACTGCCCAAATCCTCACTGTCTCACAAGCCAGAAAGCACCCCCACCACCCCAGTACAGGAGCTGAATATCTGTTTCAGGCAAAATTGAGTCATTCACTAAACATGAGCCAGCAAATGTACCCCGGCCTCCACAGAATGTTTCTCCCACTGTTCTGCACCTTACCTGGGAAAGTGTCCCAGGTAAACTAATACAGATGCCCGAAAGTGAAAGTGGCCAGAGGGGAGGATGCAGAGGAAGCAGAATGTGCTCATTCAACTGAAGGAAGTGCAAGACAGCAACAGTGGGGTGTCTGTCTTAGGGTTTCTATTGCTGTGAAGAGACACCATGACCATGGCAGCTCTTATAAAGGAAAACATTAATTGGGGCTGGCTTACAGTTCAGAGCTTAGTCCATTGTCATCATGGTGGGAAGTATGGTGACACAGAAGCCTACATGATGCTGGAGAAGTAGCTGAGAGTTCTACATTTGGATCATCAGGCAGCAGGAAAAGAGTGTGAACCACACTGGGTCTGGCTTGAGCATCTGAAACCTCAAAGCCCACACCCAGTGAAATGCTTCCTCCGAAAAGGCCACACTTATTCCAAAAAGGCCACACCTCCAATAAGACCACTCTCTATGAGTCTATGGGGGGGCATTTTCATTCAGACCACCATAGTGTGTATGGAGAAGCTATCTCTGCACCTCTAACCTAGACTTTGATGAATGGGAACTGATCTTCCTTCAGGAGTGGCAGGCCACCAGGGCAGGCATCATGTAGCATCCCTGTTTCTCTTGGCCTTGCCTTGCTCTAAGCCCTGTGGAAAGAGACAACTGCCTCCATACACTGACAGCAGCCACTGGAGCCTCTTCCCCCAGACACCTTCTTGCCTCTCCCAGAGCACACCTGGCTGCATGAGCTCCGGTCATGCTTCTCTACCCCAGATAATGTCCACACTGCAGAGGAACTGGGGTGAAATAAAGTGTGGAGGATGCGGTAAGATAGGAAACACTCAGCAGGAAACTGAGTGCAAATGTTGTGAAACATGAGCCACAATTCTCATCACTCTGTGACCATGTCAGCACTGAAATTTACAGCATAATAGAAATATGAAGGACTTATGTGGCTGACCTTGACCATGGCATAATAGAAACTTGTAATAGTAGAGTGTGGGTGCCATAGCATATGTGTGCATGTATACACAGTATGCATTCTTGATGAAGTGACATTGTGGTATGATTAAGTGACCCTCTGACATTCTTTCTTGGGCTCACTTAGGGTTGAAACTTCCAGAACAGCACTTGAGCTACTCCATACTCAGTCTGCAGTTATCTAAGCCTCCTGAATCCTAGATTTCTCATTTCCCTCTCAGCTCTGACATGCCATCATGAAGTGACTATGCCATATTCTCCTGTCAGCATTCTGTTTTGTTTTTCCCCTTTTCAGGCATGTATGGATTCAGGTGTGATTCCAAAACCATCCATAACAGAGGCACGGCAGACCACACACTCAGGGGTGAGGTCGCATGGAACGCTGGGAAATGCTAGGAAAGTACATCAACAGACACCTTTGTCTCGCCATCTGCTAAAGACGGTCATGAGGGAGTTTATTTATTCAGGGGTCACCCACACAGCAGCCTGTCTGCAACCCACCTTCCCCAGAGTCAGAGTCTTGCAGGGAGAAGCTTATGGAACGCAAGTATTGTGATGTCCCCACTACTGCCTCCATCTAGTGACCAAAACCTCAGTGGCTTCTCATTGGTCTTTTGGAATAGAGAAAAAGAGTTGTTGGCTTCAGACAACTTCATATCCACCACGCCTCCCCGCCACCACAATACAGTACCCCAATGCGGAAGCCTCATGGCCTTCCTCCAACTCTGACGTACTCTACTGTGTCCACCGCCTTCCCCCGCCATTATTCCCCTTCCCTTGCATTATCCCTTCATTCCATAGTGCTGCTTTCTCAGAGGTCAGATCATCGATGACCTTTTCTCTGGAGCCTTCCCTGACAGTCAGGTCAGAGCACTAGTTCCCGCCCTCGACTCTCACAGCTGGCGTTTTCACTCACATTGTATGATCAGATGACACTAGAGAAGTGACCGGAGTGTATGAACTATCTCTTCCTTGTTCTCATGTCCTAAGTGACAGGAATGCCTGGGGGCAGGGTGGCTTCCATGAGGGAGGATCAGACTATGGTTCCTACAGAGAAGGTGCTGACTACCTCTAGATCAATAATAGTAATGTAGAAGGAGACACAAGGGAGCTGTGCATGAAACCTTATATCTCCTAGTAAACACATTTAAAAAACAAATGGAAAAAAAAGGGAAATTCATTTTAGCCATAGGACTTGAATAGTTTTGTCTATGTAGCTATATCTCCACAATATTATCATTTCAGCATGCAGTCGCTATAAAACAAAGATTAGTGACGCCTTTCCTTCTTTTGTTCATATGAATTGGAAGTCTCTGAAATCTGGTGTGACAGCGCTTCTCAGTTCTGACCAATCACATTTCAGATGCTCAGCAGCCACGGGAATGAATGGCATCCCCCCAACACACACCATGGGTAGAGGACCTCTGGAGAGTGGGTAGCCTTCTCCAAGTGGGATGCACCTTCAGATGTTTCGGAGGAGTGATCAACCAGGACCCTGGACCGAAGCCAGGCAGCCCAGTGTTTTTGTAGAGCCACAATGCTTTCGCAATTTTGAATGATTAGAGGGATTCTTTTTTAATGCCTGTTTCAGATACATGGAAATGAAATGTCGCTCAGCCTTTGGCATTATTGAAAGCCAACCACTTGTCTACCTGATACAAAGCCTGACTCAGGAGATTGCACTCCAGTCTGGCAGCTGTTTCTGGCCTGCAAAGCCGAAATTACAGATTATTTAAAGACAAAGGTGATAAGCCTTCGTTTCAGGGTTTCCTGGTAAGATACAAAACGACCAATTAAAATTTTAAATTAGACAAAAAGAAGTAATTTTACTATGTCTCAAAAATTTCATGGAAAAAAAAACATGAAAATGAGAAAACAGAGCCATCAAGCTGGCTCAGTGGGTATGGTACCTGCTGCCAAGGCTGTCAGCCCGAGACCGGTCTCCAGACCCAGAAGGCAGAAAAGAACTGACCCTTGCAAGTTCTTTTCTGACCACCATACATGTGCCATTGCACACACACTTGATTAATGAGTTAATTGAGAATATATAGTAAAGAATATTCTTAAACTAAAAATATTTTAAATTGTGCTTCAGAAAAGCAGAGGCAAATGGGCATCCTGTATATTTTAAAGTTAGTCGTGTATTTATGCGTGTGTATGTGTGTGTGTGTGTGTGTGTGTGTGTATGTGTGTGTGTGTGTGTGTGTGTGTGTGTGTGTGAGAGAGAGAGAGAGAGAGAGAGAGAGAGAGAGAGAGAGAGAGAGAGAGAGAGAGAGAGACGTGAAATCAGGGGACAGCTTGCAGGCATTCTTTCCTTCCACTGTGTGGATGTCAGAATTGAACCCAGGTCTGGAGCTCAGTGACAAGGGCCTTTACCAGCATCCTGTATTCTTATTGGCAAATCTGGCCACCCTATTTAGATTAAAGTACAATCATTTACTCACAGTAAAAACCCATCAATATCTCATTAACATGGAAGAGCAAGGGATACAGATTAAAACAAAGTATTTCTACGCTGCAAATCATCAGAGATCATTCTAGAAAACTTCACTTTAAATTTGAACTCGGTTGAAAGGAATTCAGAGTGACAAAGACTGATTAAATAGTTATTGGGAAAATGACTTAAATTTTATAGTACTAATATTTAAGGAGTTGAAATCAATCAATCTTGGGTCACAAAATCCCACACAAGTTGCTTTCCTGTTGTGCATTAAAACATTGAGAAACATTTCAGGCACAGCACTGCATGTGCATAAATGATACTGTATTAATTTTAATACTTTGCTTAGTAAATTTTGAACTCTTGAGATGGGAATCAGTATCCAAAGAAGGAAATCCAATTTGCAATATTTATACAAGGAATAAAGGGGCCCATTTAAAAGAGGTTGGCTCTCAAATATCCTCCCAGAATAAATTGAACTAAAGCCAAAGGTCACCAACAAAAATTAGGTTTGGCTGCTTCAATTCACTGAAAGCTATCCATGCGCTTGCCTGGGTAGGCTGAAAAAAATGCCTGTCTGGGTCGAACATGAATAGGCTTATGTAAGACACGGGTAGACTCTCCATTACCGCCCGGGCCCGGGGCTGTTAATATTTGATGCACCCCTCATCATCTCTGTTTGTGTAATTTGTCAACGCCCAACAGGTCCTCTGCCAGCTATGCATTAAAACTATTTTCAAAATATGTCATTGTCAGCCCTTGGCACACTCATTACTTATTAAGATAAGAGGCCGGTGAGGCCGGCAGGAGGTGGCTTGCTTACTTAAACACACTTGACTCAACTGCAGAGGAATCAGCAATCCAGAGCACAGATGCAGAGTCTTAAGGTCTCTGCCCCAGCCTGCACTGAGCAGGTAGAGAAACTGAGGCTCAGAGAGGGGAAAGGTTTAGCCAAGGTCACACAGGCTTTTAGCAGAGCTCAGAAGAGAGCCCAAGTTTCTTAGGTCCACCTTTCCCACCTAATGACAGTCGCCACTCTCATCATAACGTTCCCCTATGCACACACATTTTAAAGGAGCTCAACTCCCAAGGTAGCATCTTTCTGAAGATAGTATTTCCTAGGCGTTAAGTCCAGGCCCTCACGCTACATGCTGCTTAGGGTGATATAAGGAGTTATATAAACAAACTGTTTTTTTTTTAAATTTATATGTGTATATGTGCACCCACACCCACACATGCCACAGCATACATGTTGAGGTCAGAAACCTAAATCTTTGAAGACTCAATTCTTGTTTTCTGTCTTGGTGAGGCAGGGTCCCAATTGTTTCAGGTTCTGGGTGGCTCACTCTAGCCTACCTAGCTGACCTCCATCTCAGGGTAGGAGTATAGTGATTGCAGATGTGAGCTAATGTATCCAACTTTTTATGTGGGTTCTTGGGATTGAACCCAGGTCTCCAAACTTGCATGGCTGGAGCTTTTACCGACTGGGACATCCCTCTGACCTAAATATTTGTCTTCAACGCATTATAAACCATATACCAAGGCTGTTGTGGTGGTTTAAATGAGGCTCTCTCCATAAGCTCTGATATTTGAATACTTGCTACTCATTTGGTGACAGAGTTTGGGGAGGTTTAGAAGGTACAACCTTGCTGGAGGAAGTATGTCATTGGAGGTCATTGAGGGTTTAAAGCCTCATGCCACCTCCAGTTTGCTTTCTCTGCTCGATACTTGTTGTTAGGGATGTATATTTTAGCTCTGCTCTTACCACAATGTCCAATGCTTGACACCATGCTTCCCCATGGACTCTTATCCCTCCAGAACCATAAGTCCAAATAGACTCTTCCTTCTATAAGTTGTCCTGGTGATGGTTTTCTCACAGCAATCTCAACACAAAAGTAACCAATACAGTTGTGATTGGAGAGAAAGAGTACCAAATCTGGAAATTTGAAAATGTTAATGCTTACATCAGAGCTGAATCATAAAGAGAGTTTAATTTAAAACCAATTTAAGTCAGCATTGGTGGCACACACCTCTGGTCCCAGCACTCAGTAGGCAGATCTCTGAGTTCTTCAAAGTCAGCCTGATCTACAGAGTGAGTTCCAGGACAGCCAGGGCAACACAGAGAAACCCTGTCTCTGAAAGACCAAAAACTAAAACCAAAACAACAACAAAAAACCCCAAAACAAACAAACAAACAAAAAAGTTAAATGTAGTTATTCCCTCATTTATTTCCAATGCTTTATATGTATGTGACATTTTTATTATTCATACCTATCAAAACACTCAAACCTCTCATGACAGTACTGGGAAAACAGCAAAGTTGATATTGGCAAAATCAAAGCTCAGTAAATATTAATTAAAACTAACAAATGCGAGCTACTGTTTAGCACTAAATGTATATGATAAAATGTGTATCAATGAGATATAACTCTATTATAATATAACACCTAAGCAAATGTTATACTATCAAAACTAGAACCTGTTAGACTACGGAGGTGTTTGGCTGCCCTACCTTAGCCTCGGCCATAACTCCCAAGGCCCTTGACCCTGAACACTGTTTTCATCTGTTGCCCATGAGATAGCTTACTCTTAGGAAATACAAAGCTCTGGCTCAATATGTTCACCACCACCACTGTCATACATGCACATTGGAGGGCCAGGAGCTACTTCACAAGGTAATTAAAGACAGTGCTAACAGAGGAAACTACAGACATAATTAGGGAGTTGGAAGAAACATTCTCGGTCCAAAATGCCTAAAGTATAGAAGGCCAAGTTCCTTCTCTGTCAGGGCAGTGGCCACAGGGCAAGTACCAGAACTATGGGTGTCACATCTTGGTCAGGCAGTAGCATCCTGTAGAAGCAGCTCCAAAAGCCTAATGTTTCTTTTTTATAAACCTCAAAACCAAGAAAAAGGAAAGAAAGTTGGGTCTTTGTAGACTCTTTCTTCAATAACAGATGCTTTGAAATTATACGAAGTTCAATGTCACTGAACCCCCACCTCCCCTTGCCCAGAACTACACCTATACAATTTAAGCCTACATTGGGTGAACTAGACAAGAATGAGGAAGACTCCACCAGGTAAAGGACCTTATCTATATGAGTTCTTATCATGCACCAGACTTAAAAGCACAGGTTAAGCATGCAGGACAGTGGGGTCAATGAATGGGTAACTGTTGCATGCTTGCTCATGCTTCTTTTAATCAGGTCACTAATGGTTAGTTAATGAATGAAACAAACTAGTTCTCAAGGTTTGGGTCAGTTTCATTCACTCCATTAACACATATTAAATATCTGTTCTTGCCCAGTTAGAGTGTGTTGAAAATAACAAAGACCATCAGCTTTTGTCTTCTGGACTTGTTGACCGATTCTTTCATGATACTGTAGTTGGAAGTTTTCCTGTGTCCTGGCCAGCTGGCAGTCAGGACAAATCTCTCCCACTTGCATCCCCCAAGTAAACACACAGAGGCTTATATTAATTATAACTGCTTAACCATTAGCTCAGGCTTATTACTGACTAGTTCTTACACTTAAATGAACCCATAATTCTTATTTACATTTAGCCATGTGGCTTGGTATTTTTCTCAGTTCTGCCTTGTCATCTTGCCTCCTCTGTGTCTGGCTGGTGACTCCTGACTCAACCCCCCTCTTCCCAGCATTCTCCTTGTCTGCTTGTCCCACCTATACTTCCTGCCTGGCTACTGGTTAATCAGCATTTTATTTATCAACCAGTCAGAACAGCACACATTCACAGCAAACAGAACAACATTCCACAGCACTTCCCCTTTTCTGTCTAATCAAAAAGGAAGGTTTTTAACTTTAACATAGTAAAATTACATATGATAGAACAGTTATCAAGCAAGTATTACAGTTACAATATCTAGTCTATTTGTATTTGGCAAAATTAAAGAAATTGTTCTATCTGTCCTATATTTGTGAGTCTAAAGTTTCATATCTAATTTACCTTTTATCATAACTAAGGAAAATTATAACTATCTAGTCTTCAACTACATCAGAGACTCCAGAAGGATATAATATTACTTAAGTAAACAGGAAATGCATTGTAAGCAACTTTCAAAACTCTGGAAATGACAGAGACAGCTGGCTGCCTGGACAGTCATCCAAAGTTCCTCTGCAATGTTGGGGCATCCATCTTCAGCCTATAGGCCTAGAGTCTCTCAGTCACTTCTCTTTGTGTCCTGTAGAAATTCTGGTGGTCTCTTCTGTGAAGCAGGAACTTGAAGGACCATCTTGCCTTATAAAGTTCAGTGGTCACTTTCCTACAGGTCCTGCATGTCCAGTTTATACAACATATTGTCAATCAGTTGATGCAAGGGCATCCCCCTCCACCCCAGTGGCTAACTTTTGCCACAAAGAAAGCAAACTCTATAATGAGTTTGTTCAATGCCCATCATTCTCCTTGAAGTAATTGGTGCTGCCCGGAGCAGATATGTCTCATTGTCCAGAGAAGTCTAAGTTTTTAAAACATTTTAAATGCCATATTCTGTAGGTCTTGGAAGTGTTTGAAAATTACCTACCTAATTGAATTATATCTATGTATACCTAGAAAACTTAACTAACATGACAATAAGTTTGATTATCATAGATGACTAATCATTAATATGTATTTCTCAACTATACACTACAATTTCAAATGAGTTGCACAAACAAAATACTTTAAACAAGAGTATAAATATAATACAATATCAGTATAATAAAATTAATTTAAATTTGTATCAATAAACTAAAATCCATAACAAGGTAAAACATTTTTAAACAAGTTGTTGCTCTTTAAAAGTAGGTTCAATAATCTACCCTTTCATCCTATCATATCTATATACTATCCCCCTTTTTTCTTTTAGAAAGATATTGATTATGACCAATAACAATTTGTAACCAACAATCTAAATAAAGACAAACATACATAATCCATTTTTTGGGAATGTGGGCGTAGTGTTGTAGGCTACTTTCTGCTGATGTGGTTGCTGGTAGTCTTATGGGGATCCTCAGAAAATTAAGAATTATGGTCAAGTCCTGACTGGAATAGTCTGTGATGTTGTATTCTCTCAGCCAGTTGCCTTGAAGCTGTTCTGAATGTTGGATCATCTGGAGACCTCTTGGGAGGGGGGTCTTCCTTGATCAAACCATGTTAACCTGGAAGCAATCCACAGGTTCTCATCTTTTGTGGAAACAAAACAGAACCTCTTTTCCAAAGCAATGTATCCTTAGACATAAATTTTGAAATCACAATATCTTTAAAATATACATGCTGATATAACTCAGAAGCTTTTACAATCAAACGTCTCTCTGCAGTTAAAAATCCCAAAGACAATATAATCCAGACTTTCTGTGTGATTTCCATCTTTATGTGGCTTACTTTTTATATTACTTTTACTGTCTCTTTAAAGACTTTATTTTTTAAAACTATTTCTTTATATAACTGTCTATACTCCTTTTCCTGTCTCATCCAAGCCTACGTACATTTTTACACACACTGTAAACCGTTTAGAGGTTTATTTAATCTGAATCTGTCTTTTTGTGAATCTATTGCTTTAAACTGCAGCATGACTAGGACTGAAATGGCAGCTTTGGCTGCTGGTTCCGCCCACCTCAGCTTCCCAACATGGCAGAACTACATTTACCACCAGCTCTGGGGGAACCATGCTCACCACCAACTCTGGGAAGCAGTGGGTCTATGCTTCCATCCAGCAGTGTGTAGCCCAAAAACCTTTTCTTTCTTTCCTTTTTTTTTTTTTTTTTTGTCTGTACCAGCAAAAGCTATATCCACCACGCACCATGCTTCGTAGCTTGCAGGCACCACTGTGTACAGTGACAGGAATCTGCCATGCTGCACTCAAGCCCATATGCTGTGAACCCACCACACTGTAGCTCAAGTCTGCATGCCACAGCGTCTCTGTAGTTTGGCATCTCTATATCTTGACCCACATGAGACATGAAGTAGAAAACTGTTTTTGGCTTCATTATTGTGTGTTTAGAAGCCCTTTTAAAACTCTTTTAGGCCTTATAGAAATTCAAGAGCCCCACGTGGGTACACTAAATGTAGTTGGAAGATTTCCTGTGTCCTGGCTAGCCAGCAGTCAAGACAAATCTCTCCCACTCGCATCCCCCAAGTAAACACACAGAGGCTTATACTAATTATAACTGCTTAACCATTAGCTCAGGCTTATTACTGACTAGTTCTTACACTTAAATGAACCCATAATTCTTATTTACATTTAGCCATGTGGCTTAGTAACTTTTCTCATTTTTGCCTTGTCATCTTGCCTCCTCTATGTCTGGCTGATGACTCCTGCCTCAACCTTCCTCTTCCCAGAATTCTTCTTGTCTGTTTTTCCTGCCTATACTTCCTGCTTGGCTACTGGCCAATCAGCATTTTATTTATCAACCAATCAGAGCAACTCACATTCACAGCATACAGAACGACATTCCACAGCATGATAACTTGCAGTTTGTTAAATGTTTTCTGATGAATCACTTCATAGAACTTGTGCCTATAAGACAAGTCTGACCATGGACAGCAGTGGTGTTGAATGCCAAATAAATCAAGTTTCAGAACACTCAGCTGGCAAATAGTACAGGCAAGGTGCAGACTCTGTTCTTTGTACTTCAAATCCTATCCTTTCCCTGTACACTAGCATTCTTCCTTTAATCAACTTGTGAAAATTCCTGCAGATAGGTTAACATGCACACTACTGCCCTGGGTCTGAGAGGGACCTGGGATCAGCAGGTCTAATGGCCCCTGGCTATACAGCTGATACTCTTTCTATAGACTGTGTGTAGAGAATATTGAAGCTGGATGATACTCCCTCCCCTGGGATTCATAGACACTGGGGTCTAGGGGAAGATCATTAAGTTTGGCTTTGATCATATTGGTGATAAAACCTACACAAACCTACTTACTGAGCTTGGCCACACTCACTCGTCCACAGGGATCTTAATCCTTAGGATTTCTGCCTCTAGAAACAAAGATCACTATGATAACTTGACCTTTGCAGTTAGCTGACTTCAAGTCAGGTGGTAGTATTATCAAACTCAAAGTATTTCATTGTGGTACAATCCTTTATCGCAGTGGTTCTCAACCTTCCTAATGCCGCAACCCTTTAATACATTTCCTCATGGTGTGGTACCCCCACAACCATAAAATTATTTTTGTTATTACTTTTGTTTTTAAATCTTATTTATTTGTTTCATTTTAAATACCAACCACAGATACTCCCTCTTCCCTCCTCCCCAGCAGCCTTCCCCCCACAAACCCACCCCCATCCCCTCCTCTGAAAAGGTAAGGCCTCCCATGGGGAGTCAGCAGAGCCTGTACATTTAGTTGAGGCAGGTCCAAGTCCCTTCCCCTGCATCAAGGCTGTGCAAGGTTTCCCACCATAGGTAGTGGGCTCAAAAAGGCCCAGCTCATGCACCAGGGATGGATCCTGATCCTACTGTCAGGGGACCCCTTCAACAGATAAAGCTACATAACTATCTTGATTATACAGAGGGCCTAGCCCAGCCCCATGGAGGCTCCACAGCTGTTGATCTAAAGTTCATGAATTCCCACTAGTTTCATTTGGTTGCCTCTGTAGGTTTCCCCATCATGATCTTGATGTCCCTTGCTCATAGAATCCCTCTTCTATCTCTTCGACTGGACTCCTGGAGCTCAGCCTGGTGCTTGGCTGTGGATATCTGCACCTGCTTCCATTAGTTACTGGAGGAAGGCTCAGAACAATCATTGTTACTTCTTAACTGTAATTTTGCAACTATTATGTATCATGATGTAAATATCTGATATGCAGGATATCTGATATATGACCCCTGTGAAAGGATTGTTCAACCCCCAGAGGGGTCACAACCCACAGGTTGAGAACCACTGCTTTGTTGGCTATGGCCTAGAGAGGTCCATCGGGAAGCATTTGAACAGAGGAAAAAATCTGTAATGAGATGAGGTCTGTTCATTCCTCAAGAAGGCCAGCTGGCACAAGTTGCTGGTGTTTAACCCATGTTAGACCACCCCTAAGGTATGCATGGCATCAGACAAATCTATTCTCAGGGTCTCCATAAAATTCACTAGATTTTTTTAATGTTCTACAAATTTCAAAGGCTCCTGTGAAATATGCATGGTTTTTGCTTTCAAGAGTTTCAGTTAATCACCACCCAAAATATATAAAAAGAAAATTTTAAAAATAAACATAACTTTTAGACAGCTTTGTGTTACAACATATTGTACTTTATAGTCATCCTGGTGACTATAGTCACCATTGTGTGTTGGGAAAATGATCATACTGTAGGAGAGCCCAGTGCTATCTACTGTTTCGAGTGCCCACTGGACTGTATCACCTGTGAGTTAGGGGAACACCACCACAGTGACTCCTTCATGAAGATCCCTAACAACCTGCAGGAAAGGGATGCATGATGACTGTGCATGTGGGCATCCTCAGCAGTGACAGGGAAACTGTCTCCTTTAGTCATGATCCTCCCCACTCAGAAGCTCTCTATGGACCTTGAGCACAGATGAACTGTTTCTGGTTCATTTCAAACCTCTGCTTCAAGGACAAGGTCACAATACAAGGTCATTGCTCCTAGGGCAGTGGTCCCTTCCCTTCCCGGCTGAGTTGAAAGAATATGGGTCTTTGCCTGGCTGTTAACACAGCTTGTAACATTGCTTGTGAGGTTGCATCACCCATGTGCCCCCCATGAATGCTGGCTTCCTGCAAGTCTCTGCACTCGGGGTTAACAGCTCCACCAATGTTAGTCTTACCTAAGTCCTCAGAAAGCCCATTGCGGCTGCTGCTCTCACCTTGAAACCTTTCCTGTTCTCAGTTTTATAGGTAAAGAGCAGAACAACACACTTTCCCCTCACATCTTCTTGGGAACTTCACAGATGGCCATTGTGAACAGTTTTAATGCTGACTACCTCTACCTAGTCTTCCACCACAACCTCATATGCATCAGCTGACTTTGTAGATAAATGTGGAAGAGGTATTTGTACTCATGATTCTGGTTTGAATTCAAGGGAGTCTTCTTGTTGACAGAGTTCTAAGGGGGTGCTGGAGACAGGATGGTGAGGACTTCGGGGTGCTACACATCATGTTCAGATCATGGTAGAAGGTGAATGTCTGTGGCTAGAGCAAGGACAATGAGAAGTCACTTCATCACAAAACATGACTGCTTCTTTTCTGAGGCTGCTTAAGAATGGCCTACGAGGGCATGTGGTTGCCACACCCATCTGCGGCAAAGAAGAAGGACACAGAAGGACCCTGAGTTTAGCAAAAGTCAACTGAAACCTTGATGGAACTTGATGGGTGACCAACCCAGGTGTGAGAGTTGGAGGCTGCCTCGCTAAGTAGCTGTGGACCCAAGCGCTACTTCAATGGTAGCGTGGATGGAAAATCTGGGGGTGGCTTACATGGACCACTAAGCTCAGGAGCTTCAGTAGAGATGAGGTAGCTAGAGCTACATCTTCTGTTTGATGTGAATGCCACCCCATAGCATGGTGTTGTTGCAGCCTGTAGGATCTTATGCGATCCGATGATTCCAAAGATCATACTCATAATGGGAGTAATCAATTTTTTTCATGGCTACTCTCCTGGAAAGAGGGCTATTGACTGAATCTACATGGAGGCCTTAGTAAAGAGAAGATGGGAGAAGTCTCTGAAGGAGAGGAGCCTGGATTGAGCCCATGTGACTCCTGACCCACCTTATGTGTAGTATCAGGCTAGGCCTGGGCCAGAGGTACTTAGAATGTTTCTAGAATGATACTCAAAGCAAAGAGTTTATGCAAGGCAGGGTTCTTCCTCATCTCTGAGGGACATGTGACATTGAGAACTTAGAGGTAAAGGCTAACCTCTGAGCTTCTCCTGAATCCAGGGAAAGAAGGTCTGAGAGTTGTTGAGAGATGGAGGAAGGTCTGCTCTGAAAGCTTATGATCTCTTAACAGCAAAGGTCTTAGTGGCTGTGGATGTGTCTTACCACGACTGCCCACTGGGTCAGGTAGGGCTCTAGGAAGCGGTGCATGGACTGATCAGGAAGGGGCATTAGCTGGACATCCCAGGTAACTAATGCTACACTGGGGCTGGGCAACACTGACTTCAGAATAAGCCCAAGTGAGCTCATTCATGGTGCTGACCCAGATTCAGAGAGTAGACTCTGCCCTTGAGCATGATGGTCTAACTGCTCTTAAGTGACATCTTATGGAGTAGGAGATGGCCTTTCATCTTGTAGGAACCCTAAAGTCAGGTGGAGGTGATGTGGGGGAGATAAAAAGTAAGCAATGATATCAGTACTTATGGACTAATGAAGTCATGGAGGAGAACAGAGCACCTTTGTTCAGGGGGTAGTGTTTATTATTGAGCCCTTATGGAGCACTGTGTCAAGCACTTTATATAATTTCATTCATGTAATTCTCCCAGTACACCTTATGCCGCCACCATTAGCCTTGTTTCATAGATAAGAAGACAACTAGGGATAGTTAAGTTACTTCCCCATGATTAGAACACGGCTTACTTCTTACATATTGTTTTATTGTTTAAGTCCACTGTTGCTTTTGTGTTTGTATTTTTTATAAAACCAAGAAATTGGGCTGCTCCAGCTCTCTCATTCTGGGAAGGTTATGCTGCCTCTACAAGGGAGTGATTATCCGTACAGCTCCTATGGAGTTTACTAGCTCAGGATCAGTTTTTGTATCAGCCAGAATAGACTGAGGAGCAGATTCTCTGAATTGTCATTGAGACATGGCAAAGAATCCAACCCCTAAGTATGGGAAATTTCCACAACTCTTCTCCAGCTTTTTCTTCATAGCCTCTCCTAAAAGAGCAGTTGCCTTCACTTTCTTGTCTGTATCCTTCCAAAATCCCAGCTCCCCTTTCTTCCCTCCTCCCATTTCTGTTTCCATCTTTCCCTCCCTTGCACACTCTCTCTTCCTACTCTTAACACATGCTCTCTCAAGACAACCTAGCTTGGTTCATTTCTATAGTCCTCTGCTTTGCCTACAATGGAAACATCACAAGAAGTGACAAGAGGGTCAGGTGCTAGGAAGCTAAGACAGACACTCCTACAGGCGGGGCGGCGTTGGGGGGGCGGGGCGGCGTTGGGGACAGGACATTCGGCTGAATTTTAAAGTCCTTGTATGGATGCTGCATTTGGCTACGGTGGAAGTCCGGTGAGATTACATGGGCATAATAATAGCACTCCTGGTATAAGTCTGAGAGCTTGTTAGGCTAACCAGGAAATTTATCCTTACAGCACACAGTGAGGAGCAGTGCAGATTAGGACCTGGACTGTAGGCTCACATGAGTGAATAGGGATCAGAGGCTCTCGGGGGAAGAACAGATTCTGCAGAGACAAATGTTTACCAGGAGAACATAGGAGAGTTTAGAAAGTTTGTGATGATTCTCACTGACCCACTTGAGTGGTCTGTCCATAAACATTGCACTCACATGCTCCCCCAGACATGTGTTTTGGGTCCTATTTGTACATTCTTCCAGGAGCATATTCTCCAGATGGGAAATTTATGACAGCTGTGTTTCCCAGACATGGTGGTTGCTTTTAGTCAGGTAAGGGAGCCAAGAAGGATGTCTTCTGTTGTGCTGGTTCTCAGGTATCTTTAGTTTAATAAAATCCTATGTCAGCTCAGCAATCTGAGTGGGTCCCAACAGCTACATCAAGAACCAAGAGAAAAACTATGTTAACCATTTTGAAAGAAATGTTAGCACAGGATACAGGGAATGCCAAAATCATGATGCTGGTTCTCAGGGTACCATGAGAGGGAGGAGGGACAGCTGTTTTCACTGGTTGTTTATCATATCACCACCATCACCATGGCTGCTGCTGCTGCTGCCACTACCACTGCCATCCGCCACCACCATCCATCATCCTCATCTAGCAATTTCAGCTTATAGTCTTAAATTGCCCTCAGATCAACCTCACTGCATTAAAGCTCCTGATTGTATCTGTTGCCTTCTGTCTGAGCCAACTGCTGCCCAGATTAAGTGCTAATCATGTTGTTGCAGAGTAGGTCAATCACTGCAGAGATCAATGACTCTGATTAGATCCTCTATTGATTGGTTTTATCAACCATTGTGGAGACCAATGGTTGCTGAGATGAGTCACTGATCAGGAAAAGGTGTGGATTAGACCAAACCACAGATGTGATCAAACACTGATGAGGTTAGCCCTAATGCAATCAAACTATCAGCTGGGTTATGTGACAGCTTGGATTCACACTTAATTAAGCCAACCAGGACTAGAGCTGGACAATGATTGGCTCAACCACTGATCAGTACAGAAAGTTTCTGATTGAATTGAAGCCAGTGATTATCTTGGCCACTGATGGATAGTTGGATGGCCAGTTCCTAGGATAAGATCTGGACCTTAAGCTTCATGGTCCTCCCTAGCTGCTCACACCCCACCTCTGCACATTGCCAGCATCAGCTAAGAGCAGGAGGCATCTCTCAGTTTTGTGGTGGCTGATGCTGAGATCCCTTCCACACTAGGAGGAAATTGTGCATAAAATCATGACTATGAAAGGAGGAATGGGATGTTTTAGCTGGGCCTAGAGCGAAACGCCTCTGAAGAATGAAAAGCAGGCTGCATGGAATCTCAGATAGTACTAAAACACAGCCAGCACTGCGTGGCTGTGATGTTAGAGTTGTCGTAACAGCTCGTTTCCCATTACATTCTGCATCCCCACCAGGGAGCATTTTGGATTTGGGCATCAGTTTGCATGAATCTCTGTCATTAGCAGAGTATACTATGTCCTTTATTCTGGTGAATTCTGTTTTCTTCAATGTCAAAGCTGAGATCTTCACACTAAGGCTTGCCCCTTTGCCCCACAATGTCCTGTTGTCATTACAGAGGAAAAAAAAAACAAATTGTGATGGGAATTGTCAACTCTGGCACTAACACCTGACTGTATAGGGCCTGCCTATACAGTGATCTTTGGAGTGTCATGGCTGCAATAAGAATGCCCACATCCAATGGAGCATTTCAGAAAGCTTCTATCCTCCAGACTCAAGCTTTTTGTAATGCCTTAACCTGTTGAAAAGTTTCAAGAAAAAAAATCACAAGGGCAAATGATTTGGACTATGGAGTGGACAAGTACGACAGAGTGATGCTATCAGACAGGCCCAGATGACATCGTTAAATAAATCCTGCCTCAGGATGACGTAGAAGGGTGGC
>CABHPH010156221.1:0-31811 GCA_902168325.1 Peromyscus nudipes
AAAAAAAGATAGTATGTTGTGGTCTTCCTTAAAATGATTCTTGTGGTTGGAATAAGATACTGGAATTTGAGATGGTTCAAAACAAAACTCAGAGGTCTATGGGAAATAATTCTCAATTAAATGTCTCCTCCAGGGCCAAGTGTTGACATTGGACTTATTAAGCAATATGACCCTTAAATGCTTGAGTAGATACAATTTGAAGAGAAGCATATATTAACTATACATGTGTTACCAGATAATGCGATGATCTCTGCCGGAAAACACACACTTCACATCTACGTTTCATATAAGATAATATGCTTAACCTCATGTAACCAATGGGGGCTTTCCACAATAAGTGGCTTTTCTTCAGTTTAGGCAGGGAGTTCTTGTCTGACCAAAAGAAGACAATAACCATCAAAAGTAAAGGAATAAAAATGCAGGGAATTGTGGAAGGCCTTAATTTCCACAAGATGAAGACAGCGTAGCACCTGAAAAGTAGGTTGGTAGTGGTCTATGGAGGGCCTTGACTATTCTGAAAATTTTTGCATTTAAAGGTACCAGCAGCCAAATATGCTGGTGGATTTAAAACAAGCAACACGGAGGCAATACCATCTCTGCCTCAAAACATGAACCGACTCTAATGCATTGATTTAATATTTTTGCTTTTAACTGCAATCTGTGTTCTAATCTTAGCTATGAATTAGACTCACCGAGGGGAGCAGTCTGTAGAAGGATGGTGCCCGAGCCCACTGCTCTTTAGGGATAGCCCTGGATCTGTAATTTTTAAAGCTTTCTGGAAGCCAGGCGGTGTTGGCACACACCTTTAATCCCAGAGGTAGGTAGAGCTCTGTGGGTTTGAGGCCAGCCTGGTCTACAGAGTGAGTTCTAGGACAGGCAGGGCTACAACAGAGAAACCCTGTATCCAAAAATAAATAAATATAAAATAAAATAAATAAAAACAAAAACTCTCTGGAGAATTCTAATGAGCACAGAGGATTGAGAACCACCGATCCAGGTAATTTATTTTTGCCTTAATTACTTCAGTCTTTCAGGAAAATAAGTCCCACTCTTATTTTTCAGGAGAAGTACCCCAGCTCACCAGCAAGGCAGAGTTTCTTGATCCTGTCTACTAAGCTGAAATGGGCTTTTGAACAATTTTCCATGCCACACACAATTATTTACGAGTGCCATCTCCAAGATGCAGCTACGCGGGCAATGCTTACTTTTAGATATGGGCAAATCTTTCTTTTTGGCTTACTGGAATTAGCTTCGTAGAGTTCTATAATGTCAAGTGTCCAAATAAATGAATTAAATAAGCTGGTGAATCAGGCCCCACAGTTCACAGACGAAGCAACTCTTAATTTAGCAAAATTAAATTTAACTAGATATTAAGATGTTAAATTGGAATATGTATCCAACAGAAATAATAAAGGAAATAAACTCTAGAGCAAAGGTTAAAGAAATCATAATTAAGAAAAAAAATCCTAAAGGATGACTAGCGTAGTATTTAAGCCAATCCTTCTGTTTTTCTGTAGAGCTTTTAAGTGTTTATTCTAAAGCCCCAGTAAGTCGGCCCCCTGCCACTGAGCTGTCAATCATCAGCTGCCCTGCCCACAGACTGAAATTGCTAATGAAGCTCTGCCCCACTATTTACCCCCCTTTGTAAGAAGTTTCTCAGGACATGTAGACATAAAAACTTTGCTGCCTTTTTTCTCCTCAGACATCCTGAAGAGAGGGGAAACATTCATTTTTAATTTCTGACCTTGCTTAGAGAGTAACACATCTCTACCTTTAATCCCATCACCTTGACCTTTCTCTGGCTCCTCTTTCTGTCCAGAGACTTCATGTAGTTGATTTCAGCATCCTCTCTTTGATAATCTAAAAACAAACAAACAAAAGACAGAAACAGTTTTGCAAGTTGCTGCGATATTCTAAAAGAGGCATTTAAAAATGTTCCATCTCTGAACTATCGGTCTATGTGTTATTTTTTCCCCATTTCAAAATGCATTTTAAATAATACCACTGTAGCAAATTCCCCAAACACACAGACGTGTTAGCAGTCATTTTGATAAACACCTAAATCTCATAATAAGGTACACCTGTGTGTGTTGCTTGCATTACAAAAGTGTGTGTCCATATGTAATTCTGAAAGCAAGCAAGAAGTTTTGTCTCAACCAATCTCCGCGACACATTTTCTTATGCAGATTTTAGAATATATACCACAGGGTTGTGTTACCAGCCACTAAACACATAAATGAATTTATTCCGAAAGCAACTTTCCTAGTGTGTCTTGCTTCTTGAGCATGTATATAAATTGTTTCACTCTGTATTTCCCCCTTCAAATTTTTAAGTGAAATTCTATGAATGAAAATTATCTCCATTTTACATTTCTAATCAATTGGTATAAAGTATAATATCCAATACTGTCTTCTGTGAATTATTAAATAATATACTAGAATCCTTGCTTAAAACAATATATTACCACAAATGTATATCAATAATGTAAGTCTGTGTCTGTATTTTACAATCAGAGACATCTATAACATGCCTTTTTAAAAAATAAAAAGAATATATGTAGCCATTACAGAAATAAACTTAATTTATACATTTTTCCACATTCGAACTAGTGATTATGATAAGTTTCTCCTGCCAGTTCCATCTATCATCACCCAGAGGGCATGCAGTGTGCATTTTTAAAATTCTTTTTCTTGCTTTAAGGCTCCACAAAAGCCAATGCATCTCTGTAAAAACTGCCTGCCGGTGCTACCATCCCATCCATACACACATGTAGACATGTAATTCTTATGTGAGAATCTATAATAGTGCAAGCACAGAGGTAGGGAGAATTTATTCTCAATCAATTTTTCACCAAAGATTTTTTTCATCTACTTCTGCAAGAATTCTATTTAAAGATGAGCAGGGGATACAACCTCTAGTCAATAAGCATGATTATATAAAATGGGAAAGGCTGTTTCCAAGCCCTTTTTAGCTTTGGCTTTACTTTTTTCCCCTCGGTTCAAAACTGGCAAAGCAAAGTAAAATGTAGAATTATGGCAAACTAAGATATTCTTTTCTTAAATTATGTGCATTTTTCAGATGAAAAGCTTCTTTGGTGGTGGGGGGACTGGATCTTTGTATTTTTGAATTCTTGACTATATTGTTTTATTTATCTAAATTTCTTTCCATATATATATATTCATTTTACCTGGCCACACAAGAAACACAATATTAATGTTTTAAAAAGTTGTCCTTGGGGCTTTAGCTCCAGCCCTCCAAATACCTTTGTCAACAGTGTGAGTTTTATACTAATAAATTAAAAGATATCGCGAGGGTATAATTTTTTAAATCATTCCACTTGCAGTTTGGGATAACAGTTGTAAACCTGGTCTAGAAGCCACTGTGGTCTCTGAATGGCAGATAATAATACATAGGATTATAGACCAAAACTTTTTTTAAATGAGAAATACTTTGCTAAATGGAGTCTTTTTAAACTCAATTCTGTGAAGGAAAGTGTGCTCTTAGTCTGCCTATCCTCTGATCAGAGATTATCACTCTCCATTTCCACCACTCTCCCTTTTCTCCGCATGTGATGTATGCTAAATTAAATAGGATTTATTGGTTCAGCTAGATTCTGAATTACCCTATTTCCCTGTGGATTAGGAGAATGCACTTCTTAGCCCTTCCCTTCAAATCCATCAAGATCTTTTATGTGGACTATCTAGTATTCTGCACACTTCCAATGCTTAAGGTATATTACACTACAGTATTAGCATAATAATAAACCATCTTAAAGTACTACATGGGCTGCTAAGTGAGATCCTCTTCAGTTTTGAGCCAAGACATCAAAAAGTTTTATTTTCTCCATATACATACAAAATTTTTTTTTTTTAAAAAAAGCTCCCTTTCTATGAAATGTACTTGCATCCAAATAGTCTACTTTCTACAAAGTAGGGTGGTGAAAAGTATATCTTTCAGGTACACATTTATTTGTTTAATACATTCTGAGGCCTGAATTTTCCATTTTAGTAAGTGTTTTAAAATGGACAAAAAGACAATAACACTATATATCAAAGAATATCTTCTTTTCAATGTTAGATTCTAGGATCCATTTTTTTGTTTTGGTGTGGTTTGGTTTGGTTTTTTCAAGACAGGGTTCCTCCATTTAGTTTTGGTGCCTGTCCTGGATCTCGCTCTGTAGACCAGGCTGGCCTCAAACTCACAGAGATCTGCCTGGCTCTGCCTCCAGAGTGCTGGGATTAAAGGCACGAGCTGCTGCTGCCCAGCCTAGGATCCATTTTTTACAAGATTACCAGAGCAGCAACTAGATATTTTTCCTTGTTATTAAGAAATTATTTTGTCTCTGATGGGCAATGTCACATAGACCTTGACTGACAGCAACATGAGGACTCTCCTCACAGTTACAGGGAGGGATGAGACAGAAAACAGTTCCATTAATGCCAGCTCATCTTGGTGGTGCTAAACAAGAGCCTGCATTTAAAGTATTATAAAGGAAAGAATAAACATGTTTTCCCTTCTTATGGCTTACAGCTGGGCATGTAGCTCAGTGGTAGAGTGTAAGCATGTGTAAGAGTCTGGGTTCATCCCTAGTACCATGGAAGGGAAAGAGGGAGGAGACAGGGTGGGGAGGGGAAAACTGGTGTGTAAATATTCTACATTTGTAGGCTAGGAGTAGGTAGCTAGGTGGTAGAACACTTGCCTGGCAAGGACAGGATCCTGGGTTTCTTCCTTAGCAGAGAGGAGAGAAAAGGGGAATGGAGGAGATGGAAGAGAAGGAGGGTAAGGGACCCTTTCCCCACATGTATATCAAATGGATAAAAATGAGGCATCGTCTATGGTCAATAGCAACCATACAAAATGGTTCCCTGACAGTGCACCTTTGTAGTCAGTCCCTCTTGATAACAGACACAGCCTATTCTCCACTTCTTGACTTTGAGCTGATCTCAAGACTTTTTTTTTTTTAAACTGAGAGTGTGGCAAAAGCAATGTACCAATTCTGAACCACGCCTTATGTATTCAAGCTTCAGTGCTCTTTCTCGAAGCCCCACCCAGTTGCCAAGGACACAAGCACCAGTCTAGTTAGCCTTCAGGTTTCTGAGAGAGAAGCAACACAGTGACCCTGCGTCTTCCCACCCAAGTCTGCTGTGGATATCGCTCTGTATAAATAAAATGCTGATTGGCCAGTAGCCAGGCAGGAAGTATAGGTGGGACAAGCAGAGAAGAGAATTCTGGGAACAGGAAGGCTGAGTCAGGAGATGCTACCAGCCACCATCATGAGAACCAACATGTAAGATACTGGTAAGCCACGAGCCATGTGGCAAGATATAGATTTATAGAAATGGGTTAATTTAAGATAGAAGAACCAGATAGCAAGAAGCCTGCCTCGGCCATACAGTTTGTAAGCAATATAAGTCTCTGTGTATTTACTTGGTTGGGTCTGAGCAGCTGTGGGACTGGCGGAGAGAATTGTCCTGACCGTGGGCCAGGCAGGACTGCAGAAAACTTCAGCTACACAAGTCCCAGATGCAGAGCTATCTAGTTGACTGGCAGCTACTGCCAGATGCTTAAGGTACTTAAAGAAGCCAATGGAGAATAAAACTGTATGACTGAGTCCCCTCCTGAACTGTGAACCCAAAGTATCCTGGGCTGAATGGATGGTTCTTCTTTCAAGAAAGTACATTTTGGGGTGCTGTGCTATTCACCAAAAGTTTCATAAATAGCTTCTCAAATTATTAAAAATGAAACTTTGAATATTACTCCATTTCAACTGTTATTCTTTCGTGAGTCTTCTTCATAACTGAGTTACTGATGTCAGTCATATCTACACTTGGCAATCACAACTTCCTGAATATTTGTAACGTAAATGGTTACAAATTTCACAGGGAGCCTTTGGCCTCAACAGCTGAGTGTAACTGACACCTGGGCCTTCCTGGTCCTCTTTGGATTGTGTCATTTCGTTAGAATAGCAAACCTGAGCAGTTGATTTATCCAGAGGAGATCCTTCTTCCAAAGAAAGATGAAATAATGAAATCAAAGGAAGCTGTGTTTAGCTTCATCTCCAGCCTCCCCATCACTCACCGCTATCGATTTAACATCGTGGCACCTCCATATTTCAGCGGGGAGATCTGCCACCAGACAGAAACTGTAGTGACCCTGCAAGGGTCATCTCGCCGTCAACTTCAAATTACAACATCTCTCCTCTTGGCTGACAGCCATGGCAGTCCCTGGATCGCACGGCTCTCCCTTTGTAGACTGAACAGGTGTGTTTCAAGGAAATGAGGTGTGATAGTAAGATATACAGCCAGTCCTATCTCCCTATAATATCAGGCTTTAAAATATGAAGAGGGTTTAAATCCCATGGTTTGTTTACTAGCCTGCTTCCTAACCTGAGTTTCCAGTGTCTACCATCCAGCATCTCGTCTAACCCACAGTCCTTGCAGAGTCCTTCTACATGCCTCCTCTGCATCAACAGAGCCACCGCCCATTCTTCCCTCTTAAAAATCCTCTTTTAACGTGCGTTATTTAACACTGGAAGTTTCTCTGACATCGTTGACTAGCTTCTTCTGCAACCCCAACACCAAATAAGTATTTGTGAAATGAAGACATTTATAATGCGCACCCCTGACACAGATATTTGCCTCAGGCCTCTCTTCTTTCTTTACTGGCCTGATACTCTTTGCAGGTTTATGCTCAGCTCCCACTAAAGTTGCTTTGTGGTTTTTACCTAGGATGTGCATCATGCCACCATCACACTCCCTTCCCAGCCTTCTCACTGACTTTTCCATGTCACTACACTCCGACACTTCAGAAGGAACAAGCTCAAAAAGTTTGTCTACTCCTGTGAGACCTAGCCACACTCTCTGCAGCTGCTCTTCTCCAGTACACCGAGGTCCAGAAGAAGTCCCCTGTAGTTCTCAGATGACAGCTCATAGCTGTCAGGCTCAGTAAAGGACTCAGTTAAGGAAGGCAGAATTGAATTTCCAAAATTCCCACTTCTATGCTAGATTACCTCCTAAAAATAGTTCAGCCATTCATTCCTGTCCCTGTCTAACTTATAATCCAATTTGTGGCTGGAATAATACATTCCAATGGGAACTTCTGGTGTTACTTTCTACTGCTTAAATAATGTCTGCTATCACTCAAAATAAACTTAGAATAATTTGGCTACCAACACCTTCCCAAGTTGCTCTTTATCTTCTGCTCCAACATCCCTCAGTAAAATCTTTCCCACACTCAGTAACTGCAACCTCTCTGGTCATCTGATGTGCCCTCACAGAAACATGTCCTTCTGTCTTGGCTTGTGTGGTACCCATCTGCCTAACACATTTAAGCCCTCTCCTGGCCAGCTTGTGATCTTCCTTCAAATCTGCACTCGATTGCTACTTCCTTTGTTCAGTCTCCTCTGCCCCCATAGGATGGATCCAAACCCCTTCAAATAACCACACGACAGTGAGTTCCCTTCCTTCATATCCCCTGCGTCCTGGATAAAGTTGCGTATTAGTATGGTCCATCCCCTCCTTTTTAGTTCAGCTGTTCTTGCTGTCTTGCCCACGCTTAGCATGTTGCAAAGGGTGGAGTAGACATTCTCTAGATGTTTGCAGTAATGGATGGATGGAGCTGCCAGGTTTTTACACCAAGTTGTTTTTGCAGTTTTTTTTATTGGGAACCAGATGTCGGGTTATATGAAAGGCAGGAGATGTAGGAAGGACAGTGCAGTGCCTCTCAAAAGTTTGGAGAAGGGCTTCTTACAGGAGGTTTGAGCAGCAACTATCCATACAAGGAACCTCAACAGGGATTAAGAAACTGCCTTGGGAAATGCTTATAACCTAGAGCCAGGCCTAACTGAAGTCCTTTCTTGCTTGCTTGCTTTTTGTGTGTGTATGTGGTGTTGGTGATGGTGGTAGTGGTGGTGGTGGTGGTGGTGGCGGCGGCGGCGGCGGCGGCGGCGGCGGTTTGAATGAGAATAGCTCCCATGGGCTCACATGTTTGAATACTTGGTCCCCAGTTAGTGGAACTGTATGGGGAGGATTAGGAGGTGTGGCCTTGATTGAGGAGGTGTGTTAGAGGGGCAGGCTTCTAGGTTTCAAAAGACTCATACTCTTCCCAGTATATTCTCTCTCTCTCTCTCTCTCTCTCTCTCTCTCTCTCTCTCTCTCTCTCTCTCATTCTCTCCCTCCATCCTACTTGTGGATCAAGATGTGACCTCTCAGCAGCTGCTCCCAGCCGTCCCTGCCACCATGCCTTTGTTCCACCGTCATGGACTCCAATCCCCTGAAACCATGAGCCCAGCCAAATGCTTTCTTTCACAGGTTGCCTCAGTCATGGTGTCTTATCCCAACCACAGCGAGTCAGTGAAGGGGTATGCAATGAAAGATTAAAAACCTGAGAGTGGCAATAAGCAGATCCTTCGGGTACTATAAACCTTTGCAAAACTGGAGATGTTAAGTACAGAAAGAAACGGAAAAGAGTAGAAGGCTCAGAGATGGAACTAGGACTTGGACTTAGCAAGGTCACGGTAGGCAGGTCTTCGGAGACTCCAGGGCAGGAGGGATGCAGACTACCAGTGTTAAAGGCAGCCTGTTCTCCAGGGGCTGCTGATGTCCAGAACTGCATCATAATCCTGCTCGGGAACGACCACATGCGAAGATTGAAGGATGTCTATGTATGTTCATATTTTTAACTCGCTGACTCTCTTTTCATTGTCATCTGTTGCTACTGCAGCATGTCGTTTGAAGATGAGGAAATGGTATTAAAGACACATGGCTATCAACAAGTTATCCTTCCTTTAGAACTGGCCACAAAAGAAGTGGGGAGGATTGAAACAGGGGCATGGTTCTTCACGTTATAACCAGCCAAAGAGAAGCATGGTTCCTATTCAGGTGGGGTATGGCTTCGAGAACAATAAAAATTTTGAATTAATAAATGACTAACATTGAAAGAAACCAGGGGGAGGAAATATTCATGAGCCTCGGGAGAGGATTTTATAATGTATCCGAGTCAACTCAATGATAAATGTACATAATTAATCATAGACACCATTTTGGCAAATGATATTTTTAAGTGATAGAGGCAATTATCTATACAATTACATATGCACAGGAATGCATTATTTTCTGACTTTTAGCAGTCAGCCTACCTCACAGTGTGTAAAGAAGAGAGCTACCTAATTTAGCATCCTGCTTTGTAACCTCGCTCTGTCAAGGACTTTTTTGGTGGCTGGAAGTTCAGAAAATGAACATAATAATGGCAGTTTCTTAGTTGTGTTACTCTTACCTTTATGAAGTGATCTAACCATTTATGGTTTTCACTTTGAATATGAGTATAGATTATATTCCCCATAAAACAATTTTCTAATTGTTTTTTTCATTAATGTTCTGGAACAAAATTGGAAATGTATGGGAACAATGGAAGAACATGTGTGCTCCCTGAGAACGAGATTAAAGTGAGGGAAAAATGTATCAACTACAGAAAGCAACAGTCCCTTCTCTTACTTAGTAGAATATATTTGTCTGGTTCTTAGCTTTACAGTCGTATCTTAGAAAGGCCATGTGACGTGATGATTTCCACCCAGCATCAGACAAAGGCAGTTTTAAAGGTGGCTTTGCAATCTACTATGATGCTAACTCATTATTACGAGTTATCATTTTTTTGTATGCATGAAGCTTATCCTATCAGTCTTGTAAAATTTGCTATATGAAATTGTTTCTATCAAATATTATACCTGGTCTAATATCAGATATAGAACATGCTGGATTCTGTTTTAATTTATTAACATTAAGTCTTGCTACCCCCCCCCAGCTCTTTTATATCTTATCCTTTTAAATTAATCATGTCATTCTGTCATTCATTCTTGCCAATATACTGAATGCTATGCATGTATATAAGATTTCAATATATACATATATATATGAACATTTCATTTTATTTCATTCCGATTCCTACACTTTAGAAACCATTTTATTAGCATATTCGTAGCTTAAAGTGACAGGTTTCATAATGACATTTCATTCAAGTATATCATTTGGTATGACCAACATTCACACTCCATTAATCTCCTGTATAGAGGCTGTGTATGTAGTCCATCATGGTAAGGGAAGCATGGCTGCTGGGGAGGCTCTGCCTGTGGCTGTGAGAGCTTGTGACACTTTAGGAAGTCATGGGTGTATGTGAATATGCTCTCCCTGGGAGACCTGCCTCTGCCAGGCTGGACCAGTCTTAAACCTTACAGAACAATACCACCCATGGGGGATCAAACAGTCAAATATCCAGCTAGTGCAGAACATTTCTCGTTCAACCCTCAACAATAGCCTTTTGCAATTATTGAACATCTAAGACATGAAGATTGGAGATATCCTAAAAATGTAAAAGCCACATAGAATTTTTAAAATCTCAGAAGAAAAACTGCAAAATCTCTCATAAAGACTTTTTTTCATATTGACCACAAGTTGAGATAGTAATATGAGGCATATACAGGGTAGTATTTTATATGTACTATTAATAAAATATTTTTAATGAATTCATTTATTTTTTTCTGCCTATTAAATGTGGCTATTAGGGAAATTATGGTTCTGTGGATCACATTTACGGCTGGCACTGTGCTTTCACTGGGAAGTGGTGATCAAAACATTTAAATACAAGAAAGGAAGGGAGAAAAACAGGGAAGAAGAAAGGGAGGAAGAAGGATAAAGGAGCAAAAGAAGAATTTTTAAGAACCAGAAAACTAAGCTGGAGAGATCTTACTTTCTGCATAGGCAGTCAATGGTAGGACACCAAGAGGCTGAGAGTGTGGTTAAATACAGTGTGGGGTACTTGCACACGCTCAGTTATTATCAGCTTTATAACATGTTGGTTCAATGATGTTTTCTCAAACTCACTGTAGTAGGTCCTGGCATCATAACAATAAATAAACAACCTAGTCTGCCCAGAGTGCCAATCTAAAAAGAAATACAAGTGAGACAAAGTTTTGTAAACTTTTATATTTTGTATGTTGTATTGCTTTTGTGGACCTAAGCTATGTTAACTTTTGATTTTCTAAGACCTTATGCATAGTTTCCTATCTGACTCTGATTAAAGCAATAACCAACAGCTTATGTTTTATAATAGGGAAAAATGAACAGGAGCCATCTAATGAAGGGTAATTATACTTTCTTTTGCAAAAAAAATCCACTTGCTAATATGCTACAAAGGTATTCAATAATAAAGATTAACTTAGATGCACTCACCCAGTATCTATTTCTGTGCTATTTATATGTAATATACTGTTTGTATCATTCTTATGAAAAACCATTGTTGAATCCTGAGTCCTTTATGAAGCCCAGTATATGAACCTCTACATATACATATGCACACATACATTTATATATGTATACATGCATGTATGAGTGAGGCAGCAAGTATGTTTATGGTTGACCCTTAACATTTTTCCCTCCTCATCCACCTTTTAGGAAGCAGGCTCCTGCTTGGGCATACAGGACTAGTCTTTCGTTAGGAGTCCGAGCTGATAGACTATGAGGTATTTCGTTGCAGATTTACATCTTAAAGGAAATAGAATCCTATCCCTGGAGGAAAGAGAAGGAAAGTCTTGCAGGAAGCAGAATTAAGTGTCATTTTGAGAAATGGGTGGAGAAAGAAACAGCAAACAGGAGCCATGGCAAACTGTCGGAGACACTGAGATTTGAGGTAAAATGGTTATTGAGAAGGGTTGAGACATGCCCAGATTCTGAAGAGAGGGAAAGCAGAGAGATCCGTGGATAGAAGATCCGAGAAGACTTGCTGGGGGTCATATCCTCTTTCGGTGACTTCCCGAGAGGTCTGAATGAGGATTTAAAAAGCTTTTCTTTAACATGTACTATGTGCCAGTGGTTTAGTGATTTGCCACTGGTAAGAGCAGCTCCAAGGAGTTTAGCAGTCGCTAATTCTGGGGCTACTTCTTGGTTCCAGTCGGTCTTGACTGAAGACTGTCCCAAGGTCTGTAATCTGGCAACGTCTGTATCAGACCCTTGCGCCTTGACCCTAGCAATCTGTAAGTACCAGCTGAATTAAAATCCCATGGTTAAGAGGAATATTTAGTGTTGATATCTTTGAACACTAAACAGGTACAGCATCAGATTTAACAAACGTGTCCTTGTGGTTCTAGGTGGTGGCAAAGAACCAACCCGCCATCCCCAAATCTTCGTGGCTATGACACAAACAGCTGTTACACACCTAAAGGGAGCCTCTGCTCATTTTCTTCCTCATCAGAGAAGCGCCTTTGTTCAGTGGATGGTGGTTAATACTGAAAATCACAACTGTAAGTGCAGACAGGAAGTGACTGTGGAGCGCTCAGCCACAGTGGCCAATCCATATCCTGCCATTCCTTAAGGCTTACGGAGCATCTTGGAAGAGGGAGTAGAAAGATTGTAAGAGAACTGAAGTGAAAAACTGTCTTCTGGACATGGCCCAACCACCTAACTCATGCACTCAAAGCCACTCTCTATGGTTGCCTGCACAAGATCTGGCCAGTCAATGTTCTAACACGGAGTGGAGAGCTGTTCGTGAGCCCCACATCTAAGTGAGGGCTGTAAAGAGTTAGTGGTTTCTGCCAGAGGGAAAGTCACTCTTTAAGGGTGTGACTCCTGATAGGTTTTTCTTGCTCCAGTGAATGGCCCCATACCCATAAGTATATGGACAGCACAAACTGGAGTCAATGGTTAATGGGGGGAAAAAGCATAAATGAAGTGGAGGGTAGGAGATGGAGGTGGGCCTGGGAGGAGTTAAGAGAAGGGTTTGGAACTGGGGGTGAATACAATCAAAATACATCATGCAAAATTCTCAAAGAGGTAATAAAGTGTTTATTTAAAAATTGACTGATTTTTCTCAATAGGAAATACATAGTCTTGGTTTAAATACACTAGGTCACTGTACTAAAGACAGCTCTTCTTCTCTCTCAAAACTGTAAGTGGAAGTTGCTTAGCTTGAGGCCCATGCTCTAGCCTGTCAGCCCAAGACAAGAAGCAAGAAGGGGAAGGGAAGGCCTCCAAGAGACCTGCCCTGGAGAAGCTGTAAGTCACAGAGGTCACAACTAGAAACACTAGATGGTCGTGTTGTTTGTTTTAGATCCCTATTCAAGTCCAAACCTGAATGATTCCATTTGAATTCCTGAGCATCTACAACTTCAAAAGTCCCTGGGCAGTCCTGATACTTAAGAGTCCTAAGCACCCTGTGTGTTTACTTCCTTCATTGTGTATTTGATTGCTAACCAAGCTTCCAGGCCTGTAATATAGTTACTAGCCTGAGGCTCCTGAAGAAGGCTCACTTACTTTGGCTTTCACTAGGGGGACCAGCTGTTCTGGTTTGACCTGGTCATCCCCAGGTCATGATGTTATCTTGGGAAAAGTATTACTAGCTATTACTTTCACTCTTAAAAGAATATATAGTAAATTAAAGGGTCCCTTTGTGCATAGAAACTAGAAAAACCAAGTCCCAGTATTTTCCTGGGATTCCTTTCAGTAACAATTCAAATATCCTCTTTTTGAAATGTCTTTTTCTATGTATCCAATGAGGCTTAAAGTGTCCTCCAGACAATCCACTCTGTTACGCCCACCCTTCTCTAAACTCCAGAATAGTTTCTCTACTCCTCTGCACAGAGGCTGCAACCTGAAGACATTCTCTTATTTATCCTGTTTTGTGGGTGGGAAAGGAGGGGAACATGTCCATAAGCTCTGTGGGAGTGGACCTTCCTGGGATTTCTCCAACCTTGGATGACTAGAGAAATAGTCTATGAAGTACAATGTCTAAAGGAAATAAGCTGTAAGGAATGACAGGCAGGTCCCTTCAGATGGACCTATACAGGCTGATCAGTGATAAACCTTAGAGCTCTACAGAGGGGCATGCTGGCCCTTGGGTCTTCTAGATAGTAAACCCAATGCAGGCTTCACCCAGAGAAATGCAGAGGCCAGAAACAGGCTTCACTCTTCTGCCCTGTTCCACATCTTCCTGACCAGGCTCTGACCTTTCACCCCAATGTCTGTGTTTGATGTACTATGCTTAAAGTTCTAGGCTTGCTTTTCCCCCACCTTTGCCTTGTATCCTAAGTCGCAGACATGATGATCCCCTCACCTTGCACTGACTCCTCCTCATGGAGCTCTTCCCAGCTTCCATTTGTGATGGTGGTGATTCTCCAAGAACACGCGATAGCACTTGGGAAACCACCTCCAAATAGAGATGACCCCCAGGCCGATTCAGTGATAGAACCCTTTGCCATGGCTGTAAATGTAGCCTCCTCCTTTTCCACTGCCTGGTCTGCCCTATTCTCATCAAGTCTGGGTTTCTCTGCCGAGAGTGATGACAGGAACCAACTGGAACCTCTCCATCTGTTTTCACTTTGTGCTGGGGCTTTTTCCTTGACTCTTTCCCTTCCATCCAGCTTCAGCATGTTCTCTACAGTCCTCATGGACAGCCTCAACTCCATCCAATACAAGCTGCTAGATTTGTTCCCAAGCCAAAGATTGTGTACTGTTAAACACCAAGCTTCGGGGTTGCGAAACTCAGTTCACCAAAGCAGAGGTTGCAAACGCAGATGACCAGAGAGGCAGACTGACAGCTGCTTGATAGGCTGGGTGGGAAATGGGGCAAGCTGCCATGCACCTGCTGCATTTCAAGCATGCAACAGTAGACTGCAGGTGTAGAGGAGTGCTAGTGAGCTTTTCATTTTTTCCAAACAAACAAAAAGAAGCCAGTATTCTTATAAGTACTCTACTAATTTTTTAACCTATTAGTTTTTAAAGAAATGTTGACTAACGTTTACAGACTCCATACTGGCTAAATCCACCTTGTCTGTGAGCAGGATCTTGTTTTCTGGTCTGCTGTTCCCCATGGCTCTTAGAAGTGTGTTTGCAGACAAACCTTTATGCAGTGTGATTTGAAGGTTGAGAAATCATCTGAGGCAACCCTACATGAAGCCAAGTAGTACAAAATCCTAAAGAACAGCCTGGAAATCTACAGTTGCTGGTATTTATGCATGAAAACAGCAGTAGCAACTACAGCAATGCCTATTAAATGGCAAACAGCCACTTAAGAAAATCTTTTAATGAAAGGATATTTTAAACATCCTATAAGAGGTCCACTGTGCATTCTTTTGTGTCTGAACACCTCATTTTTCATAAACAAAAGCCTCTAATTGTCTTCTACTTTAAAATATCTTTGTCAGCAAGGATATTGAGGAGGCTGTAAAAGTTGGCAGTGAAATCAGTTTTCAGATCCCTTATGACAGTTTACATTTTGAATGACAACTAAGGTTATCTATTTACAAATCTTGTAGCTTTATGCACAAACAAGGTGAAAGGAAAATATATCATTTCCACTATTACTGGACATTATCTTGAAAAAAAAGAAGAAAATGCAATGCTTTAAATAAAAATATATTTCAACATAGGTTGGCAAAAATGGCCAATTGACTGACATTCTGAGACAAAAATTCTGGGACAGTTTTTCAACCTGCATACTATTGACATGTGAGACAGATAACGTTTGAAGGTGGGGGTCTGCCTGGTGTGCTACAGGTTATTTAGCAACAATCCTGGCCTCGGTCTACTACATACCAAGAGTAACCTCCCCAGACTATTGGTAACACCCAATAGCATCTCTAGACACCACCAAATATTTCTTGGGATGTAACTTTGCCCTCCATTGAAAACCTTTGCTCCAGGGGAGTTGTACATGGCAACTTGGATTCAGAGCCACAAAAAAAAAAGTCTGAAATGGTAGTTCACATCAAAAGAGAGCTATTAAAAGGAACATCACAATGGCTTTCCTTCAAGATGCACTGTGGAGATGAGAAAGGGAGCCAAGAGCACTGAATGACATGTGGTGAGCCACAGTTCTGTGGGTAGCAGGGTTAGGAAAGGCCCCAAATGGGAAGTCTACCCTTGCCATTGTCAGAAATACCTCAACAAGTAAGAATTGATAGAGATGAAGCCAGCTGATAATATCTGGTAGATTCCAAATTCCACATCTAAATATCCAACCCTCCTGATTCTGATTAAGCCAAATTAGAGGTAAATGTCAGCATCCGGAGAGATGGGATGGTCCAGAGGTTAGATATTAAACAGGGATCCTCTTTTACCCTTCACTGTCAAGTCAAAACATGTTTCCAGGAAAGTTTCAAAGGCCTTAATAGTGATTTGAAATCAGTAATTCTCAATTTTTTCTTTCGGTTATGGAAGAAATCATTAATTCTGTTTCTCAATAGACCTCATAAACACAACCCTCTCCATGCCAGAACAGAAATTAAATGGCTGTGTGAGCCTCAGGGAAAGATGTACTGTGAAGTCTTCACACCAAGCCTTGAGAGCAGTGCACACAAGGGAATGAACTAGAAGCTGTGTCGTGTGCATTTGCAGTTTAGGCAGAACTCTTTATCAAAACAACTACAGTTTTCCAAGGCAAGACTACTTAATGTTTCTTGTATTGCTTTTCTGGAAGGAGCTATAAGGAACACAACCACTAAGATTTTGGTTGAGTTTTGGGTTATTTAACTTGTTTCAGAACAGTTAAATATTTCAAAATGGCTCTTCTAGGCTTCTATACGTGGCATATTATAAACTTAAAATCTGTTTTGATGGCATTGGTAATGGTGGATGCATGTCATTAGACTCCTGTCAAACACATAAAATCTCCAACAGAAGTCAACTCAAAGGTTCATTAGGGGCTTCCATTAGCAATAAAGTTTCAGTGCTGTTCCATCAGTTACAATAAATGCATCATACTAATAGAAGATATTAATAACAAGGAAGCGGTGAGTTCTGGGAAGGGTTTGTGAGTGGAATTCTCTGTACTTTCCATTCACTCTCTGTATAAACCAAGTGCCCTAAAAAAAATCCTATTCAACAAAATATGCTTTGTAAATATCCTAGTAAGAACTTCAAGTGCTAAAATTCTCTATGTACTTTTAAAAGGCCCTGGAAGATTGATCCGACCACTGATTATTCTCATTCAATACTCCAGATGAAGAAGAAAAGGGACAAGACCTCCTCACGGAAGCCTGACCATGAGGCATTCATATCCAAACTCCTGGAAAACTCAATTTGAACTTTGTAAATAGTGGATCTCAACATGTACATATTTTGCATTCTCTTCATCTCAGAGATTTCTCAAGCATTTGTATTTTCTCCCTACAAAATAACTTTTGAAGGAAAGTTCACTCATAATTGTTTACAATGCATCACACATGATAGGTAGAATTTGCGTCTAATTTAGAGCATCTAGTGCTAGCCAGAGAAAGAGTAACATGATGAATCAGACAGCCTTTCCTTGGTCTTTATGTAATAGCAAACAAAGTGGGAAGCTGACATATAGTAAATTTGTTTTCTTTGCGACATTCTGCTCACCCTGTCATAATAACTGTAGATCCTAGCTTTAATCTCTGCCACAATGGAAGATTTTTCAGTGTGGAAGTTTCTTGGTTGGTTGTCAGAGGGGAGTCTCCAGGCTCATTAAGACCCTCATCAGTCAGAGGAGGAAGGCCCACAGCACAGCTTCATACTAGATGTACTAAGGGGAGTGTAATGATCTAAAGAAGCTTTAAATGATTATGTATTCAGAGGATACAGTCTAGAGCAGTGGTTCTCAACCTTCCTAATGCTGGGACCCTTTAATACAGTTCCTCTGTTGTGGTAACCCCCAACCATAATTATTTTCGTTGCCACTTCATAACTGTGATTTTGCTACTGTTATGGATCATAATGTAAGTATGTATGTTTTCCAATGGTCTTAGGTGACCCCTGTGAAAGGGACTGTGACCCACAGGTTGAGGACCACTAATCTAGATGGCGGTCTGGAGCCTACCATGAGAACATAGAGCAACTTGGAGACAATCTGCTGAACGTAAGGCAAACCTAGAGCAATTGAATGTTCAATACACAGTAAGGAGGTGCAGGAGTTGGCAAACTCCTGGATCTGAAGGAATTCAGGTTCCACTGGGCAGGTCAGTGTTCTGAACCTTCACGTTCGTGGAGAGAAACCAGGTGAGATCTTGTCTCCTAAGGTTTGTGGCGAGAGAGCATAAATAGGATGTTCTTGCTGGTGTTCAGAGCAACAGCCCTCTCACCATTTTCAAAAGGCTTGTGGTTCTAAGAAGCTCAATGGAAAGTAAGGTGACTAGATTTTCAGGTCAAAATTTGCATTTCCAAAGCACTAAGAAGAAGTAAGTGATATTTTGAAGTAAGACGAGAAGCTATTTTTAGAGATGGGAAGAAGACACAATGCAGCTGAGAGGAGCCCGAGGGCTTCTTCGGCACCATGTACAAGCTTTTATTTACGTTCCCAGCAGTAAACAAAATCTGTGTTTTTAACTGTGCATGGTGTATAATGAAGGCGTCTTCTATTAGTATTTATATTTCCTGTACTGTGTGATATTTTTAAAATAAATGAATCATGTGGAAGCAGAGTGGATAAATTTTGATCACTTTAAATATCTGTGTGTATTGCTTGGGGAGTATCGAGAAATTTTATTTCACATCTTGTGAATTTGCGTTTGGGGTCTCGTGTCTGTTTCTCACATTGTTGAATACAAATTCCATGAGAAAGAAAACTTGCTATCAAGCATTGGCATAGCAAATGCCTTTCAGCTATGGAAAGTTCCATCGCATGGCTCCACTCCCGTTTCGATGATTAATTACTAGATAGACAAGGAAAAATTAAAGTTGGACTCAAGGAGCCACTACCAACAGAAGGCATAATATGTTTACGGCATTATAAAATTCAATTTACTGAAATTTATCTCCCAGTGCTTTTCAAACCTGCAAGGGCTGTGTAAAATGAGATATACCAGTAAATTCCAAAGTAAAGCTCAGGCTCTGGGGATGCCACACACCTTTGATCTTGTCACAAATTGGCTCCTGGAAGCCATGTCTCCAGCACTTAGATCTCTAGGGACCTTACCCCTAAAGCATCTCAAAACAAATAAAGTAGCTGAGACAGACGCTAGGCCCAGACAGAATGGCAACTATTTCACAAAATTAACCCCAAACGATATGAACAGACAATCCCCCACATGTCATTATCTTTTTTTTTTTCTCCCTCACATGAAATCATTCTATTGCTTTGGCTTAAATGCAATAGATAGAGGTATTCGGCCTGGGCTGGCAATATTTCCGATACATATTTCAATAGATTCTCCTGAATTGGCCTCCTGGAAGCACTTATGCTGACCAGCTTTGCAAACGTCTTTGTCAGCCCTCGCCCTTACCTGCTCACACCCGGTGCTAATGGATGAAAGCAGGGGGTGATGATAATCACTGTCTGTCTGCCAGGCTCTGAGTGTGCTGCCTGTGTCTCCAGAACAGCCCGTCTGGAGGGGAGTGGGGGGAGAAAAAGAATAAGGAGTGTAATTCAATGAATCCTTGGGAACCAAGCTCGAGGCTTTCTCTTTTTTAAAGGAGAAGTGATATCAGAAGCAGGATTATGAAAAAGAGTTAGTAAAAATAGGATCATTGTGAATTAGAACAGCGAGGGCATTTCAAATTGAATTATACAGGATCATGGCAATTAGAATTGGAAAAGATCTTTCAGTCTTTGTCAAAGCATGATCACTCCCAGTGGTCTATTCTTCCCAGCCCAGTCCAGTCCAATTTTAAATGATTCAAGTGATGGAGCGTCCTCTCTTCTCCTGGGATATCACTTAACAGTCAAAAACAGCTAACTGCTATGGCATTCCCTGCATATTTTTTCCCTTTGCCTTATTTCTAGTATTCTGTTTTATATTTCTCCAACCCATCTTCAAATTATTTGAATTTAATTTTAAGTGATTATAGTCTACATTAAAATGATTAAACACAGCTGAGTCTGAGTCTTTATCCATGGGTTAACTTGTCTCTCACGCTCTTACTCTTTTATGTATCCCCCCATATATACTTAGACACGTGATTATGTAGCCAATAAACATACATACAGAACACACACATATTTATAATATACACAATCTGAAAATATTATACTGGTTCATTTTCTTGTGAGAAATAAAGGCCCATGATTTTTAAATAATTCTTTGATTAAACAATTACAAAAATCAACAACAAATTCCTTTAAAGCTGATAAAAAGCAACAAATGTAAACAAATATTCTACTTTGCAGGTATATTTCTTCCACATAAATAAAATATTCTTTTTCTATGATGTCCACAATACTTATTCAGTATAAATAACATAATAGTAATATTATAAACGTGTTTCTAGATAATACATAATTCAAAGCTTCTCTCACATCCATTGAATACACTAACTCATGTTTTCTTTATGGATGGACTTATTCTTCCAATAAGAATAGTTTAAGATTTGAGTAAGTAATGGATGCTGGAAGAACAGCAGGGATGTTCAAGGTTAATGGGAATTGCTTAAAGGTATTTAAAGATAATCAAAGATCTTATATAGTTTTCCACTTCCTTTAGTAGAACTGCCCCGATGTATTTTTTCATACCTGTCAATCAATGAGTCAATGTCCAATCAGGTGCACTAGAAAAAAGGAGGAAAAATATAAATGAATAACCTTTTTTATATATATAAAAAGATAGAATTCACCATTTCTATGAGAATGTTTATATGTCACTAATTCATAAATTTTTTTCAGGCTGGAATGTATCTTAGAAAGCATGTAACTCAATGATTATGTAGTCATGATCTGAAAAAAAATAGAGAGCTTGTGTGTAAAACTTGAAACTTTTAAATTTGTTCATTAATTAAATGTGTGTGTGTGTGTGTGTGTGTGTGTGTGTGTTGAACATGTTTCTGTGACGAATTCCTTTATAAATCTTTCTTTTTCTTTTCTGGTTCTGGGGATTGTCCCAGTGTTCTGGAGAAGTGCTTTGTCACTGAGATATGCACTAATCCTCCTGCATAAATCTCAAAAACCATGCCAACAAAGAAATGTTTAGAACACCAAGACTGTGACGTGAGATAACAGTTGAAGACATGGCTATACATTTCGGTGAGGAGGGGAAGATGAATGCAAAGGAAGTGAAGAACTGAATGAGCAGAAAAGGCTAACCCAAACTAACAACCTTGGAGTGTTCAGTGTATTCTAAATATTAGTACTGAAGCTTGACACAGTTTAATTTGGCAGTCTCCTACCGCAACACGCATTGCCCACATTTATCAGACAATGAATCTGAGTCACAATGTATTAGTGTGAAAGTTGCTTGACAGTGGAACTGGTCCACAACACTCACCCCTGTGCAGAGGGGAGCGTCCATGACAAGCAGGCAGAGGGGAGCATCTCAGTCAAGTAGCCCTCTAAACCTATGAAAGAGTCAGTATTGGCGGACCCTCTGTGGTGGAAAGAGTGGAGGGAAGAGCGATTGGTTGAAAGACTCTAGGGGAAACATTTAAGTTCTATTTTACTATGCCAAGTGATTCAGAGGATTGAAAGATTTTTTGTAGCAGAAACTAAATCTTCTTGGGCAGGGGTACTTTAAAAAAAACTGACTCTGTGGTTTTTCATAAAGGAGCCAACAAACCACCTGATACCCGCAGAGTAGTCCCTGTCTACAAGACTCTTCTGTATATGGAAGGCTTCCTATCAGGCTTTATTGCATCAGTCTCGATAATACGCTGGCTTCCCTTGTAGTTTTGAGTGAGTGTGTGTGTGTGTGTGTGTGTGTGTGTGTGTGTGTGTGTGTGATTAGTTTTTGCTGAGTGTTGTACAAAAGAATAATGGATTCTGAGAAAAAATATAATCTGTATACACATGTGAAAAGAAAGGAAACATGTATCCTATCTTAAACCATATACAAAATTAATAATGGGTCAGCCAGGGCTTGTGATGTGTCATTGTGTGCTTTGTCCCTGAACACTCTGTATCCATCTATTTTGAAATGTTGCATATTTTTATCACTTCAAAATCGTAACTGTTTTTCTATCACCTTACAGAAATCATGAGTGTTATAGAAAATGTGGATAACAAAATAAGAGGAAAAGTAGGCAAAGTAACCACAATTACCCAACAGAGGTGACCACTATCGGGACTTAGAATAAATTTCTTCTGGTTACCTAGCTTCCTCTCTCACTGTATACACATTTTGGAAGACCAAAAATCAGATCAGATCAATATGGCAGAGGAGGGTTTTTTTTTTTTTCACTCAATAAGTGTTATGTTTACAACACAGAATGTACCCAAAGGCTCAGGTATTGAAGGCTTGGCCCTACAGTAGTGTTCAGAGGAACTGAATCATGAGGGCTTAGACTTCATCAATGAACCGACCACACGATGACTGGACGTGTGGGAGCCAGAGGAAGGAGGTCACTAAAGTATTCTATTCCCTTAAAGGGCTTATCTTTGACATTTTTTCTTCTGTCCCTTCCTCTCTGCTTCCTAGTTGCAATGTGGGTAAACAGCCCTCCTCTGCCATGTTCTTCTGCCAACATGCTCTTGTCTTACCCACAGGCCTACAGGCAACCAACCATAAACTGAAGCTGTGACTCAAAACAGTTCTTTCTACTCTTAGACTGATGATGGAAGATATTTTGTCATAGTGACAAAAAATAGCTGATTAATACAATAATGTAGTGTGGGCACCTTAGGTAACTATTACAGATTTCCAAAATAAGCTTTCCGCATAACATTTAACCATATAGATGGTTTATGATTTATATACCATTATGTTACTATTAGACATTGTATTTATTTCAATTTTACAGTGATTATAAGGGACAGAGAACACGATCATCTGCAATATCCAAAGTATTTGATTCTTATTTCGAAATTGACTTTAGAAGTATTTTGAGAATTTACCTTCATGGCAAGAGATACATGAAATACCTTCTTCACTATTCTCTAGAAACCTGGAAATTATCATTTTCATAAAATCCTCAGGAATAAAAGAGAAAAGTGCAATTTATTAGTTTAAGTTTAAAGTTTTTCATGTGTGTGCATGTACGTGTATAAGTGGTGTATGTGTGTGTGTGTACATATGTCTGTTGAATGTGTATATATATATGTGTGTGTGTGTGTGTGTGTGTGTGTATTAATGTGGAGGGGGGGTTATGTGTGTGTACACGTGAGTGCACATATTTGTGGAGGCTAGAGGTCAACTGCAGATGTCATTCTCCAGGTGCTACCCACCCTGTTTTTTGAGACAGGGTCTCTCATTGACCTGCAGCTCACCAGATAAGGCATGGCTGACTGACAGCAAGGCACAAAGATCTGCCTGTCTCTACCACCTTGGATGAGCAAGAACCACTACATTCAGTTTTCTTTTCTACACTCCTGGAATCAAACTCAGGTTCTCACGTCTGTGTAGGGAGGACTTCACTAACCCAGCCACCTCTCCAGCCTTTCCTCATATTTCTGTTGGCCTATCAATTCATAAAAGAAATGTCCACCAGCACTCCCATGCCGCTACTGAGGGCTGATTGGATCATAAGGGTCCGAATTTCATCATTCATGAGTTCCTTGTGAATGGGCTATTAGAAGGTGGGATCTGGTTTAAGTAAGTAACTGGGGCGTGGTCTTGAAGAGTATAACTTCTCCCTGGCCCCCTTTTTTTTTGTCTCTTTCTGCTTCCTGGTTGTCATCAACGAAGCTGCTCTGATTGACAAGGCCCTCTCCGCCATTGTTCTGCCTAGCCTCAGGCCAAAAGCAATGGATCCAGGCAACTACAAACTTGCAGCCTTTGAAATCATGAGCCAGAATTTATGCTTCCTCTCTTAAGTTGCTTTTTTCATATATTTTCTCACAAAGAAAAAAATGGCTGGCAGTCATTTTTATATCTTCCATTGAAAGTACACTCAAATTTACCCAGTTTCCATCATGGTGTTCTTCTTTTTCTCATCAGTATACAAAGATGTTAATAAGTTAAGGATAGGAAGACAACTTACCTTTTCCTCTCTTGTCATATCTGTCTATATGAAGGAGCCTTTGTGAAAAGACACACACGTGGAAGAACAAAGGTCCAAAGGCTGGGGAGAAAGCTTCTACTGCCTTAAGTGTGGCTATGTTTGAAAACTCTAGTTGAAGATGACATTTTTAAATCAAGAAGAAAATTGTTCTCCTGGTTCAGATGTATTTGGGAACATCTTCTATGTATAAATTTGCATTACATGAGGAAGGCATTAACAGAATACAGGCTCACCTAAAAATTTAGGAGTTAATTCTTGGAATGACAATGAAAATTTTTCTTTTTAAGAATGGGTATGTCTTTTGGCTAAACATGGATGAAAGCTTTTCCTCAATATGGTATAATAACCCCTGCAGGCTCACAGTAGTGAAACTAAGTCAGCCCCAAAGTATCTTATTACAATAAAATCAAATTTAACCTCTTAAACTCAAGACATAAATCACTCATTTCTCTTTCAAACAATTTGTGAGTGTATTATCATAAATACTACCTGTCACAAGACTGACAGCTGTCAGTAGCTAAAAACTATGAATAAAATTGAAAATGCGTTTGAATAAGAGAACCATCATAGCATTTTTCTGGATAGGTAACGATAATAAAAGGTTATGGCAGACAAGAGAAAGACTCTCAGACAGTGAAATCAAGAAAACTTTCTTTAAATTAAAGTCAAAATCAGCCTCAACAGAGTTTTATTTCCACAAAACTAAGTCAGTAAAATAGCTACTGGCCCTTTAATGAGTAGCAATGGCAAATCGTGTTTACCTTGTGGGTTTTTGTATTGAAAGTATGTATTGAATTGCAGGGCATGCTTTCAAAACTGTATTATCTGAGTTTACATCTTTGCAAATGATCTCAAACCTTCATTAATATTTCTCTAGCAATATAAAATTAATCTCTTCTGAGCTCTAAAATATACTTTTAACCACTTACTAGAATGAGTACATCCAAATGCCTTTTAAAAGACTCAGCTCAATATATTTTAAATAAAAGAAGTTTCTTCCACATTTTGAAACTCAATTTGTCTCTCTTTTGCATTTTATGATTTAAAGAACATAGCATTACATGCAGTGACTTGAATAGCTCTCAAGGGCGTTATGCTAAGTGGAAAAAGCTGACCTCAAAAGGTTATATACTTTCCAATTCCATTTACATAACACCCTTGAAATGACAAGCTATGGAGATGGAGAGGATATTCTCAGTTGTCAGGGAACAGAGGTGGAGGTGGTTGTCACTAATAAATGGGCCATGTGGGGAGAGTTTCTCAGTATTGTTGGTTCTGTATCTTGGTTATGGTCATAGTTACGGAAATCTACACAAGCTAAAATTGCAAGGAACAATGTGCATACATTCATGACTGCGTGTCAAAACTGATTAAAAGCTGAACAAAGTCTGCAGTCTGTGGTGCAGTTCTGTACCAACATACATTTCCTGGTTTTGATCTTGTACTGCAAATCAAATGATGACATGTCACCATTGGGAAAAACTAATGGAAAACGTCCCAGAAATCTAGTGCATTAATTTTGGAACTTTGTATCTAATTAGTTAAAAATAAAAAATGATTTTTGAAATTACAATATCTACTTATTCACATTTTATCCTATACAGACAGTCATCAGAAAGGAAGCAAATTATAATCCTTAGCAGCCAAATTGTCCTTCACAAAAAAATCATGTACCAGGAAATTTATTTTACTTGCTGGAGAACTCCTCACACTCTCATTCAGTGCTTATTTGCTCTTGAAATGCATTTCTAATATGCTTGGTTATCTAGTTTTCACAATTATAGCAGATATATATATATATATTTGATCAATCAGGTATTTATTCACTACTTTCTCAAAATGAAGATGCATGGGCTGAAATTCAGGAGAAAAAAGTTCTAGGCAAGAGATATATCATTGTGGAACTCATCAACTTATGTGTCCCTTGGGAAGACATCCTTCCACTTTTCCAAACGGAGAACTGATGAATGGGATGAGAGGAGAGGATAAACGAGACTGAATCAGGAAAAGCCCTCTCTGGGGGAGGGGGTTGGAAACTGTCCTGAAGATAATGGAGCACTACCAAAGAGTCCTTAAGTCGGGGTGTGGGGTAAATGGTGGGGTTTTGTTTTTAAGGACTTCATAGGTTTCAGTATGAAAGACTTGATGTGAAAGATGAGTTGAGAAGTTGTTGCAACACCTCCAAGATGACTCCAGATCTGTGTAGATGGATAGAAGCAAAAAGACTAACTCAGAAGGAAAAATTGACCGGCCTCAGTTCCAGTTCTTCCTCACCATTATAGCAATGGAAGTATCCAAAGATGACCCAAAGATGTTTGGCTTCATGAGGAGCTTTGAGCCAGAAGAATCTATTAAATTAATGTCATGTTCACATCACTTTAATGGCTCCAAACTTGAGACAGCCTAGCTGTCATTTGGCTAATAAATAGACTTTGATGGATTCTATAAAGCAATGAAAATGAACCAACTACAGCTACACGTGATGACATAGTTGTGTCTCATAAATTTAATACTGAGGAAAAGAAGCTACACAAAGGATAAAGACAGTAGGTATCTATTATGACAATCCCAAATACGAGGAGACAAAATTGTAGTTAGTTTTATAGAGGATACTCTGGAGGACACTGGAAAAGGAAGAGACAGAGGTGGCTTCTGGGGTCTGCTGAAATTCTTATGTTTGCCCTGGTTTGCTTTCTACTGCTGTGATAAAACACCATGACCAAGACAACTTGGAGAGGAAAGGGTGTATTTGGTTTACACATTCCAATCAAAATCACCTGGAAGCCAGAGCAGGCACTCAAGCAGGCCAGGATCCTGGAGGCAAGAACTGAATCAGAGACCATGAATTAATGCTGCTTACTGGCTTGCTCCCCAAAGCTTGCTAAGTTTGCTTTTTCATTTAACCCAGGACCTCTTGCCAAAGAGTGGCACCACTCACATCAATCATTAATCAAGAAAACACCCAACAGACTTGCCCATAGGCCAATCTGATGGAGGCATTTTCTCAATTAAAGTTCCCCCCTTCTAGCTTATGTTAAGTTGACAAAAAAACTAACCAGCACACTCTGTGAAATTTATTTGATGTACATTTACTTTTTTCTATGTACTTCAAAGTTTGATTAAAATTTTGCATAAAATATGCACATAGTAGCAAAAATATACTGAAATACCAATTTGTCTGTTAATGAGGCAAATCCAAAAACTGTATATTGAAAGGGAAAATAAATAGGTTTAGAAATTGCCTTGTACAGAGGCTGCAGAGGTGCCTCAGAGGTTTAGAACACTGGCTGCTCTTCCAGAGGACCCTGGTTCAATTCCCAGCACCCACATGGCAGCTCATAACGCCGGTTCCAGGGGATCTGGCACCCTCTCACAGACATACATGTAGGCAAAACACCAATGTACATAAAAATAAAAATAAATTTAAAAAATTGCCTTGTACAATGGTAAGTCTTTTTATTATACCTGCAAATGAATTGAAGAGACCATTAACTGTTACATTCACTAGACCATCAAGACATATGCAAATTTTAGCAGCTTTGGAAGTACCCATTTTATATTGGGCACACAAAACTATAAAAAGTTACCTTACCTACTGTCTATAAAACAAACATGACTTTTGTAAACATTATGTAGACAGCACTTTAGATTTCTGCATAAAAGGGGGTCCAGACATCTGGCTTCTGGTCTAGCATATTTAGAAATTGACACTCAGTCCTGGCAAGACATGGAAAACTGAACAAATAGAAAGATCAACATCTCTGCTTAAATCCAACTTGGAAGTGGTGTCACAGAGCAAACCACTAAGCCCTAAATAGGAGAGACAGACAGAAAGACAGGCAGCTACAGACACAGCTCAAGTAATCAGGGTTCTCTGTGGAAGGAATGTTGGGACACACACACACACACACACACACACACACACAACTAAAGTGAAATTGGCAATATCTAGAGACTCAATGTAGACATAATGGCAAAACCAAAATTCCAGGAAGACTCATCCACAGGGAGGCCTTCACACTCCTATGGGTTTCACACTCTGAAGCTCTATACGGGAGAAACCCTTCCATAACTGGCCCTTTTTCGAGGGTAGCCGAGAAAACCACATCAAAGCATTCTATTCTTAACAAAACCTGAACCAGGAGGAGGTCTTTCACCAGACAAATGCTCTAGGCCTTAGAACTCAGGATGTTACAAGACCCTTTCCCATCTCCAGAGGGGAGAAACACTGAACTCTACTTCACTATTACTGTCTGTGTCCCACCTAAAGAGGAAGAAACCTGAGAAGGCTTGGAAGGCCTAACATCCAGGGAACAGATTCACAGAAAGTTTAAAACCTACTGTATGACTACAGAACACTTCCCCTTCGCCTGCTCCTCTCTTTCGAAGGATCTGTTTATTATAGTTCCTCTTTTGCTACATGTTGGGGCCACATACTAACAACAACAACAACAACAACAAACCATAGAGCATATCAAAAGACATAAGACCAACAACAAAAAGCACCAGAATCAGACTCAGTTATGACAAAAAATGTTAGAATTAACAAACCAGTATCTCCAAGAGCTATCCTACCCTCATAGATTTAATGGAAAAACATAACTTGCAAGAAGAAATGGAAAATGTCAGCAGAGACAACGAGAGAGTAAAGAAGAAATGGTAACAATAAAAATGTTAGAGTAGGAAAATCAAATTTCTGGCCTTGATGGAGATCTAACACGCTAGTTAGACACGTCTATCACCTGGCGAAGGGACCACCCCTCGGGAAGTTAGATCCACCTGAAGGAGGAATTTATCAACCATTTAATGAGATAATGGAGCCAGCCGTTTCAGGATTCTGACTCCCTAGGGCTGTCACTCAGGAGCCAATATGGGTTCTGTTGGGTCTGTCCACCCTTCTGAGTCCTGACTTAGAAAAGGGCACCTTTCCCTTTCTCTTTCAAGTGCTGACCAGAGCGCAAGTGTGCTTCCTCGGGTACCTGGGCTTTTTCACTCTTTTTCTCTCAGGCTCCGCTCTGCCACGTGATTGTTTATCCTGAACACGTCTGACCTCCATGCCAGCTCAACTCAGCGGGCATGGCTTTGTTCTTTCTCTTCGCATCTTCCTCCTCTGAGCAGACACCAAGCTTCCCTGCTCTGGGTTTATCTTTAAACTCAAATAAAGTTGTCCTTGAGCTTCCTCGCGAGTCTATCCTTAAATTCTTTAACAATCCTTGGGAGCTCCAAGAGGGGGCTCCGATTTCCTTGTTACAAAAACTTGCAGAATAAATAAAGATGGATTTTTTTTTTCAGGAGGCCGCGGAGAACAGAGGACAAAGCCTGAGTGAGGTTTCAACAGCACACAGTTCTAAAACTAAAGAGGAAAGGGAAGAACAGCTTTAAAAAGGAGAACGGAATCCAACACGTAAATATGTGCAATGGGAACATCAGAATGGGGTGGCGAGAAACAACAATAACGGAGAACAGGATCACATTTGAAGCAATCCTGAATATGGATTTCACCAGGTTAATGTAAGACACCAGATCTCAGGGCCAGGCAGCTCAGCACAGGTTAGGTCATCAAGCATGATCAATGTGCAAAAACCCATCTATAGCCAAATCATATTTCAACACGATAAAATCAAGTATAATGAAAACCCTGGGGGGGGGGCAGAAGAGGGGAAAAATCTTACCTAAGGGGATGGGGAGTGTAATTCAGTGGTAGACCATTTGTGTGCAGCCCTGACTTTAACCCCAAGTTCTGAGAGAATATATATTTTATGAGAGAGAGAGAGAGAGAGAGAGAGAGAGAGAGAGAGAGAGAGAACTTATCCATAGAAGGACGAAAGATAAGAATCACACCATAAATCTCCTCAGAAATAACGCAACCCAGAAGAGAGTGGAATGAAATACTTGGTGAAAAAACCCAAAACCTAGAAATTTGTATTCTATGAATTTACCCTTCATAAAGGAAGGAAAAATACATTCTCAGAGGAACAAATATCACAAGACTTGTTTCCAGCAGACCTGCCTTGCAAAAAAATGGGAAGAGGAGTTCCTTGAAAAACAAAGAATATAGCTAAAAACCTTGGCTGTAGAGGAGAAACACACACAGGTAAAGTGAGAGGCTTTTCCTGCACTTTGTTATCTAATGGATAATTTATTACTCAAAATAGTAACAGTAATAATATGTTTCATTGTCTATACATTTGTGTACTTATGTACATGTGAAATGAATAACAACAATGACCCAAGCACTGAGAGAGCAAATGTGAACTATGTTGTCAATATAAGGTCTACTTGGGAAATAGCATAATACCTTTGTCAGCAGACATGGGTTAGATGTGAACACAGAGTGTAAATTCAATGGCAAACAAAAGAAGAACTATGATTAATATGTTAAGAAACGAGAGAAATGAAAATATAAAAATGTGCAATTCAAACTACGAAAGGAAGGCTTGAGATGCATCTCAATGGTAGAATGCTTGCCTAATATTCATAAGATCCTGGATAAAGAATGGAAGAAGATGTATTTTTGCTAACTTCAATCCTCGAAAAAAATAGAAAAAAAATTATATTAATTTCAGAAGTGCAGAAGTAAGAGCAAGGGACATCGTTGATTATAAACAGGGCATTGCATTATGGTGAAAGGTCCCATACTTCAAAAGACAGCGATCTTGAATGCATATGAACCTAAGGACCAAGCATAAAAATGTGAAACAAAAGTTAAGCTGTAAAAAGAAAGAGATAGTTGTAGTATCACAGTGAAATATTTCAGCACCTTATCAGAACTGGACAGATCCAGCAGGTAAGAGTCATTAAGCACACACGAACTCAATTCTACAGTCAATGAACAAGATATAATTGAAATCTCCCTTAACAAAAGAAGATTGTGTCTATTCCCCACCACACATAGAACAATCACTAAGGAAGACCAAACTTGTCACATGAAACACATCTCAATGATATTTCAAAAATAGAGAATTCAAAGTTCTACTCTGAGACAGTAAAGCAATTAGACTACAAACACTTTCAAATAAACACAGTTGAAGACTAAGTAACAGAAATTTAAAGTATTTTGGATGAAATGAAGTGAAAACACAGCTTATCCAATTCTATGGGATTCAATAAAGGCACTAATTAGAGAAATTTTAACATGTAGTGTACATGTTAGAAAAAAAAAAGAATGATTATAGTTCGTAGTTCGTGCTGCCTCCAAGGGCCATGTATCTGTCTATGGTCCTATTGCAGCTAGGGACCATGTTGATGTCTATGGCTCGTGTTACTACTGACAGCCACACGTGGATATCTGTAGTCTATGCTGCTGCCTGCCATCTTGATGTCCATGGGCTGAGTTGTAGCCAGGGACCATATTGGTGTTCACGGCCCATGTTGCCCTGGAGGCCATGTTGATGTCCTTGGCCTATGCTGCCCCTAAGGGTTATGATGGTGGGTGTATGTAGTCTGTGCTGCGGCAGAGGACCACTGGAGATCATGAGATCATGCTGAGGTCTGTGGCAGGTACTGATGCTGGAGACCATGTGGATGTCCTTGGTTTGTGTAGTCACTAGAAACCATGTGGAAGTCTATGATCCATGCTCCTGCTGACTGTAAATGGCAAGGAAGTTACTTTTACAGTGGTATCAATGACTGCAGATGCGCAGTTGAGAAAAAGGGACAAAGGCTTCTGTGACAACTCCTATCCATTGCCCCCCCTCCAAAATAACATCCTAGACAGGAAGCCATCAAAGTGAACTCTTTAAACTTGTGATAAGGATGCTGAAGTGTACCTCTCCACAGTTGATGGCTTCTGGTGGGGATGTGGGTGGGGAAGGACTCAGTGTTCTTTAAGGGGCTAGCCACTGGGAGTTTGACCATGTTCCAGTGAGTACATAGACAACACAAATTGAACCACCACCTTCTTCTTCTTCTTCTTCTTCTTCTTCTTCTTCTTCTTCTTCTTCT
>CABHPH010156221.1:32220-46028 GCA_902168325.1 Peromyscus nudipes
AAAGAAAGAAAGAAAGAAAGAAAAAAAGAAAGAAAGAAAGAGAGAGAAAGAAAGAAAGAGACAAAATAAAAAGTCAACAGGAAATCAAAAGAGAAAACCCAAAGGTTGTCTCTTGGGAAAGATCAGTAAACCTGATAAAACTCTACAGAGGCCAAGGAAGAAGAGAAAGGGACAAATGACTAATATCAGAAACAAGATGGTCATAATTATAAGCATTTAATGAATTTCATAAACATTTAATGAATAACCAAGAAAATTATGAACAAATCTTTGTTCACATTTCTAGCAATCCTAGAAGCTAGAGGTCATTACCTTGAAACAACTTTTCAAATCTTACACAGAATGGAATGGACCATTTAAAGATGCTTATATCTCTAGAATACATCGCATCAGTTATTTATACCCTTCCTTGCAAGGTTCACTGGCAAATTTCACCAAAAGATTTAAGGGATAAATTACATTAATTCTCCAGATCTCTTTCAGAGGCTGGAAGCAGAAGGGATACTTCCTAACCCATGCTAACCTAGCCAGAACCACCTTAATGCCCAAGGCAGATCCAACATTGCAGGAACAGAAAGCCACAGAACAATATTCCATAATGATTGATGCAAACATCCTTAACAAAATATTAGCATCTCGAATCCCACAACAAATGAAAGAACCATACAAGAGATGATTAAATGGTTTTTATACCTGGTATGTAAAGCTGGATAATTTTCAAAAATCAACTACAGTAATCTACCACATAAACAATAAAAAAAGAAAAAGAAAAATCCCATGATCACACAGGCAAAGCAGTTAGCATATGCCTGAGCTTCTTCAAAATCTAAAATTGCCAACAACCTAGGACCAAAGGAGCACTTCCTCAAGTGTCTTAAGACCATCTAACAAGAAATACTAAATGTCTATGGTCATCCTTGCTCAGCTTGTGTTCAGGCAGTCATGTTGATGAGGCCTTATGGGTGTAACTTCTGACGTTATTAGGACTCAATCTCACCGCAAACTCCCCTCCCTGGTCCTCTGGCTCTTGCAGCTTTTCCATCCCATCTTCTGCAATTCCCTGGGTCTTAGGAGCAGGAATTGTATTGTAGATGTATTCTTTGGGACTGGGCTCCACAACTCTGAATTTTGATTGGTTGCAAAGAGAAGTTTCCTTGGTGGGGGGTGAGGATTACACTTATCTGTGGATATAAAGGCAAATATTTAAGATGTAGTTAGGAATTATGCAGGCCTCAGCCCTACACAAAGAACTACAGGTAATTACAGAATGCTAAGAGCCTTAGTCTTACTCAGGAAACAGCATATCAATTGGTTATCCAATACCAAATAGACAGGACTAAAAACATGCATGCAAGTAACATTATACACTGGGCAGTGGTGGCGCATACCTTTAATCCCAGCACTTGGGAGGCAGAGGTAGGTGGATCTCTGTGAGTTTGAGGCCAGCGTGGTCTATAGAGTGAGTTCCAGGACAGGCTCCAAAACTACACAGAGAAACCCTGTCTCAAAAAAAAAAAAAAGAAAGAAAGAAAGAAAAAAAAAAGATCTGAACAGGTATTTCACCAAAGCAGATTTATAGATGGCCAGTAAGCATGTAACACTATATAGACTGAGCAGATTATATTTATATATATTTAGGAATATATATGTATATACATATATGTATAGCAACAATTAATGAAAAAAGAGGCCATGAATTTGGGAGTGGACAAAGAGAGGTATATGAGAGGGCTTAGAGGGAGGAGAGGGAAGGTGGAGTGATGTAATTATATCATAATCTCAAAAATAAAGGCAATAGTAACAAATATAAATAAAAACCCCACAGCTAACGTCATAATTAATAATGAAAAACTAAGAGCTTTCCAACTAAAGTTAGGAACAAGGCAAAGCTACTTCCTGTGACACTCCTTTTCAACACTGTATGCAACATCCTTAGCCAATGAGACAAGAAAGGGGACAACAGTCGGACTAATGAAGAGGGTGACAACAAACTCTCTGTTTGTGTAGAAAATCCAGCAGAAATAGCAGAAAACATCTTGAACCAATGAGAGTTACAGAATTACAGGATTGTATAAGGTTCATATACAAAAGTTATGCACCCTTCCTTCTCTATACCAGTAATTATCAAGTGGCATTTGAATTTAAAAATTCATTACCATATATACTAACATCCCCCAACATCAAATATTTACATATAAATATAGAAGATATACAAAGGAGTTATATGAAGATAACCACAAAACTGATAAAATACGTCAAAGAAGAACTAAATGAAAGCTGGAATTGTCTATGTTCATGGATAGGAAGACAATACATTAAGACATTGGATTTCTGTAAATTAATGTATAGATTCATTCCAATTCATTGCAATTCTAATCAAATCTCAGCGAGTTATTTTCTGTAAGTCAGTACAAATTCTAATGTTTATATGGAGGGTCAAAAGATCCAGAATTAGCAACTTAATACTGAATGAAAAGAATAAAGTTGGAAATCTGACATTATTCTAGTTCAATACTTAATTGTAAGTCTACAGTAATAAAATCAGTGTGGAATTAATGAAAGGAGACAATTAGACGAGTGAAACAAAATGCAGAACCCGGAAAGAGACCTACATAAATACAGTTAACTAATCGGTAGCAAAATGAATAAAGCCAGAGCAGCTAGAAATCCACATGTAAAACCACATAGATGCAAACCTAACACTATCCACACACACACAATTAACTCCAAGATGGATCACAGGCCTGCATGTGAAACTCAGAGCTATTATACTCCTAGAAGGTAGCCGAAGAGAAAACCCAGATGACCTTGGGGATGGAGACAACTTTTTGATGGTGTGATTCATGAAATAAATAATTGATGAGCTGAGCTTCATTAAAATTAAAGACTCTGTGAAAGAGAATGTCAAGATAATGAAAAGACAAGTCTGAGAAAATATTTGCAAATGATGCATTTGATAAAGGACTGTTGTGTAAAATACAGAAAGGACTCAAACTTGATAATAAGAACTAGGAACACAGCTTAGTAGAAGAAGAATGGCACTTGCCTAGCTGTAGGAGACCTTGAGTTCATGATTCAGTCCCCAGCATCTCAAAAAAAAACCCAAAACAAAACAATGAAACACCTTAACAATAATAAAGTGAACAACTCATTTATACATAGGGAGAAGATCTGAACAGATATTTCACCAAAGCAGATTTACAGATGGCCAGTAAGCATGTGAAAATGTTCAACATCATATGTTTCTAGGGAACTGTGAAGTATATATAACAAAGAGATACCACTGTATACCTATAGCCATAATTCAAAAATTTAAGAACACTAAATACTGGTGAGCATGTGAAGCAACAAGAAATCTAATCAGGGGACTGCAGAGATGGCTCAGTCATGAAGAGCACTGGCTGTTCTTCCAAGGGACCAAAGTTCAATTCCCTGCACTCACGCTAAGTGGCTCACAAACACCTATAACTCCAGCTTCAGGAGTCCAGCACCCTCAATCACTTGCATGCATATTTACACACACACACACACACACACACACACACACACACACACAGAGTAAACAATTCCTTGAAAGAAAGAGAGAGAGTACTTATTTACTGCTGATGGGAATGCAAAATAGAAGAGCTATTTTGGTGAACAATTTGGCAGTTGCTAAAAACTCTAAACCACTCTTACCATATGATTCAACAATTGTGCTCCTTCATGTTTACCCAAATTAATTGAAAACTTATGTCCACACAAAAAGCTGCACATGAATGTTTATAGCAGCTTTACTCGTAATTGCCAAGTTCTGGAAACAACCAAAATGTTCTTTGGCGGACTAATTGATAAACTGTGATACTTCTAGAGTATGGGATATTGTTGAATGCTAAAAGGAAAAGATCTATGAAGTCATGAAAGACATGGAAGAAATATAAATGCATGTTCCTGAGTGAAAGTAGCTACTCTCTGGAAAGCCTACACAGCACATGCTTCCAAACATATGGCATTATGGGAAGACAAAGCAGAGCAGACATTGATCAGTGTTGCCATGGATTGATCGGCAGTGGGGCAGAGATGAATAGTGAAGCACAGAGGATTTTTAGGATAGCATATTAATCCCTTCTCTGATGCCAGTACAAAATACTGTATTCTGGATATGATATAAAGAAAAAGGTTCATTTAGCCTACAGTTTTTGAGGATGAAAGCTGAAACCAGATAGACTTCTTGATTCAACCTCTGGCGACGCCCCTCTTGGCCAAGTCAGCACACAGCTTTTGTAGGGAGGACTGATCACATAGTAGCATAAAAGCCTCCTTCTAAAAACTAGCCAGGGTCCCATGAGAAGTGCATTAATTCCTTCCAAGGGCAACTACCCCCAATGACCTAAAGTTGCACACTGCCTTCCCAAAAGAAGCTTTCCATTGCCTCCTCCATTGGCAGCCTAGTGGCCAACCTTCCCACATAGGACCATTTTGGGGAAATACTTAAACCATATCCAAACTGCAGCAGGTAGCAGAGCTATTCATTTCAGTGGAATATTGATGGGTAAATATAATTCTACAATGTACACCATTGAAATAGATTTTGAATGCTAATGTGTGTCAACATAGGTTTATTGATGGTAGCAAATGTGTCTCTGTGGTCAAGATTTCAATATTAGGGCAAGCTGGATGTGTGTAAGGATGAGTGGTATATGGACACTGAAGTTTCCACTCAGTTTTCCTTGAACCCAAAACTTGTGTGTGTGTGTATACAATGGGATTATATATATATATATAATATAATAAATATAAATTAAATAAACAAATATATTAAACCATACAAATACATAATATATAAATTAAAATATTAAATTCTAAAAGTAGGTTCAGCAAACAAATCAATTTTCAAATCCATATTCAGAATTCTCCTTCAATTCACGAAACTGTACATGAAAATTGAGAGAAATTTTTGGTTTGTTTGAGATAGGGTCTGACTATGTAGTCTAGGATTTCCTGGAATTTACTCTGTAGACCAGGCTGGTCTTGAATACATAGTGTTCCCTCTAGCTTGGCATCCCAGATGGTTTTATTCAGTTGCTTTAGGTCATCAGCAAACTGAATGATTTTTTGAGGATGATTTTTTGAGCACTGGGCCAATGCATCCCTTCACAGAAAGAACACACAAAGAGCCTATACTTGAGAGTTACAGTATACACTACTCTCCATTTTAAGACTGATGATTTAAATTTCATAGGTTTAAATCATCATTTCTCATGTTTAGAATCAATTTTGTTACTAATCTTAAAATATAATTTCTAGATGTTTCTATTGAGGTTCTAAAAAGAGTATAGGCCAAGTTATTTTATATTTATTTTATTTAAGCTAGCATAAAATAAAAGTATATACAAATTCACTTTAGTGCTAATACAAAAGATACATTGTGTTTAGATTAATCACATATTGAGAAAATAGTTTTTCAATTTTTTTTTCATCTCAGAAGAAATAACTCAGGAACCAGAAGAGAAACAGCATAATATCTGCTATCAGGTGCCTCTTTCTGATTATCTACAGGTGGTGATGTCTAGGAAGAATGAGGCATATTTCTCTTTAATGCTGATCCCTGAGCAGATCTGTGGCTGTCACACAAGTCTGTCCCCCGTTCCAACTGCACCTGCTCGATTCAGAGTTCACATTGCAAATAATGACATAATTATCTGCTTTGGGAGATTATTGGTATGTTATGAGTAGAAGATAATGGATCAGGTACTTTGGTGTGATTTCTAAAAATGATACTTGGACAGATGATTCCGTGAACAATGAGTCAAGATGGATTTTCCAGACTGGGCAAGTCCTGGGGACAAGCAGGTCAACATATTTGAAAGGACTTTCCAGGCTCTCTGAAGTAGAAAGATTCTACCAAACTGAGATGATGTTTTTTTTCTTTTTGTTTTTGTTTTTTATGTCTTTAAAAGAGTAACTCCCATATATTTATGGAAACGACCATCTGAGCTCTCCAGCCTTCCTTCCATCAGTGAGTCCTTCCTTCATACCAAATTCTCTGACCTTACCTCCAATTATTCCCAACCCCACTCCTCTCTGCTTTTACTCGATTGTCTGTCCTCTAAAGAATTCCTGTAAATGGCCCAATAACTATTTTTTGCCTCTCTCCTATGATTTCCAACTACTTATCTGCTCATTGTTCTCCTGGTTCTGTGCGGATAATGAGCTCTACGCTGTGACTTGTGTGCTCAGGTCTCTGGAGGGATGTCTGAATGTCACCATGGTGACAGGGAACCACAGCAGGGCCCTTTGAGGAAGAAGATGGAGCTCAAGGGCTGAGGTATACTCCTGGCAACACTGATTTAAGTGCTCTCCCTTGGAAGAGAACAGGAGGTAAATAAAGGTACACAAACTATATTTTGATTCTTCAGTGCTATGAGGCCTTGGAAACCGAACTTAATTCATGATCTCAAGAAAATAAATCTTGGCTTTGCAGTCCATCTCTCTGTTCAAGTGGAAATGTAGCCAACAGTCAGTCCTGGAAAATGCTACTGTGTCACCTTCATGTTAGCGAGCGTGGAGGAGAGTGTGCGTGTATTTCAGTGTCTCAACACTCAAGGAAACTAGTTTCTTGGTCTTTTATCTGTAGACATAGTTTGGAAATAATTCATGTTGAGAGAGGTGGTAGAATTAATTACTAAAGACATAGTTATATCAAAATCTGTAACACAGGACAATAATACAGCCACATCTTCCTGGTCTCATTTTAAAGTCCCGTTGCTAAGGCATGTCCCCACAGATCTACAGGAAGTCACTACACGGAGTCCATAACTAACACTCAGTCGCCATTTAACTACTGTGGGCTGGTGGGTAGGGAAAATCAAGGTAGTTGCAAGTCTGATTTTTTCATCCTAAACTTTTAGAAAGCGAGTTCTAAACAATATATTCTCTAAAATGTCACAGGCAGTCTCTCAAGAGTCACATTCGGGGAAAGAACTGTTTGTTGGCTAAATCCAAGAACATGCTGACTCGAAGGACTAAGGGTAAGGAAAGGAAGTGACGGAGCACATTTGAGGATCGGCAATGGAGGCTCCGAGGGAGTAACAAACGGGGGTGCACACTGTCGTTCTGACTTCTCTGTAGAAACCTTTGTGACTCAGTGTCTCGCCTGGTCTCCTTCTGTTCGTTGGATCCACCTACTTCACTCTCCTTTGGCCTCTTTGGTTCCGCCTGGTGCTAAGCACGAAAATGTTTTCTATTCCCGGACCAGGTCCTCTACAAATGGTCAGGACAGAGAGAACTTTAAGGATAACGGCAGGATTGGGATGCAATTTCCTTGCACAGAGAGGTGGTGCTTCTCAAGGTATACCATTTAGGGCAGAATACCTGCATAGCTAACAGCGTCCTAGGTGATGTAGATGCTGCTCATCTGAGGAACACACATTGAGGACCACGGTTTTGAACCAGGATTTCAACCCTGGCCACATAGCATAGTCATGCAGAAGGGATGAAACTTCCTGACATTCGCATTTTGACCCAGACCCATCAATGTCAGGATGCACGTGACCAGGCTTCAGTGCTTTTCAAAACTCCTGGGAACACTGCCTAATTTCCTAAGTTTTTAACTTGATCTATACATTAGAGTTACCTGGTAAAGTTATTTCCAGTTGTGATATAACTAAATTACCATAAAATTTACTCTTTTAAAGTGTACAAATTAGCAAGTTTTACTTACTAAATGATTCCAACAATCATGCTGATCGATTAGTATGAACATTTTCATCACCATCTAGGGGACTTTTAAAATTCTAATGTGTGGTTTTGATACAAAGAGCCCCCCCCCCCAGGGCCTCTGGAGGACCCAATAGAACACAAGAGGATTAGCTACTGGTGAATTTCCAAACCACTGCTTAAATACCTCGTTTTTCCTCATCCCTCTCCTCCCTCTCAATCTCTCTCTCTCTACCTTTTCTGGTCTTTTTGTCTACTTTTAGCACCTACATGCACAAGCAATCATACATATTTATACATTACATTAAAATTAACTTTTATAAATTAAATAACTTAGATTCTGCATATGAGAGAAGACATGATATTTGTCTTTCTGAGTCTGGTTTAATTTAACATAATGATATCTAGCTCCATGTATGTTTTTGCAAATGCAATAATTCAATTTTTTATATGGCTGGAAAATAGTCTATTGTGTATCTGTATCGAACACTTTGCCTATTTTCAAGCCTCTGAATTCAGTAGTTGAGAAATCCTCTGAAGGAATCATGCTCCCTTGTTTTTCCATGTTTTTGTGTTTCTGTGCTGTAGTTTGTACATCCGTTATTTCAGGCATCTCTTCAAGTTTTATTTGGGACTTTTATTCGGCAGCCTACTCTTGAGGGTTCAATCTACAATAACACTCAGAGAAAAGGAAGCAAGCTATTATAATACTAATATGAAACAGTACAAGATATAGAAATACAATTAAAATTGATGAAACTCACTAATATATCACCAGTAACCACAAATAGAAACTGGCAAAAAAAAAAAAAAAGTCTAGAATATCATGTAAGTTAAAAATTATTCGGGATAGGAACCTGGAGAGATGGCTCTGCACTTAAGAGCAACTGTTGTTCTTGCAGAGGATCTGGATTTGATTTCCCGCACCCACATGGCAGTTCTCAACCATCTGTAACTCCACTTCCAGGGGATCTGATGTGTTCTTCTGACCGCTGTGTGCACAAGCGCCCATATAGTGCACAGACATACATGCAGGCAAAACACACATAAAATAAAATGAATAAATCTAATAAAAACAATTTGAAAAATTACTTAAGATGAATGGTGAAATAGAAAATGAATGAAATCAAGGATGGAGGGGAGAAAGGAGGCAATAGAGAGAGGAAGCAAGGCAGAAGGAAAGGAGTGAACAACACTTTGGAATAGGAGAGAAAGAGCAAGAGTTGATGTCTCAGTTACTGGCCTACTGCTGTGAAGAGACACCATGACCGAGGCGACTTATAGAAGAAAACATTTGTTAGGGTTTTGATTGCTGTGAAGAGACACATGACCATGGCAACTTTTTAAAAATTTTTTAATTTAATTTTATTTTTATTATTATTTTGTTGTTGTTGTTTTTTCAAGACAGGGTTTCTCTGTGTAGTTTTGGTTCCTGTCCTGGATCTCTCTCTCTGTAGACCAGGCTGGCCTCAAACTCACAGAGATTTGTTTGCCTCTGCCTCCTGAGTGCTGGGATTAAAGACATGCAGCACCGCCACCTGGCTCCATGGCAACTATTGTAAAGGAAAACCATTTAATTGGGGGAGGGGCAGGGCTTCCATTTTCAGAAGTTTAGTCCATTATCATCATGGTGGGACATGGTGGCATGCAGACTTACAAGGTGTTGGAAAAGCAGCTGAGAGTCCTACATCTTGACTCACAGGCAACAGGAAGTGGTCTGAGACACTGGGTGTGGCTTGAACATACATGAGCCCTCAAAGCCCACCTCCACAGTGACACACTTCCTCCAACAAGGCCACGCCCACTCCAACAAAGCTAATAGTGCCCCTCCCTACAGTGGCTACAGCAGAAGCTATGGACCCAATGTGGGGACTGGAGTCAGCCCAGGATCAGGGCCGTTCTCAACCAGTGTTTTCCATACCAATGTTCAACTGGGCAGCACTGGACTTCTCGGGTTATCAAAAGAATGGGAGGAGGAGGAAGAGTCAGAAATCAGAGACTCACAGTCACATGCACAGGGACAGGGAAGAGCTAGAGGAAACGTGGCGTCTTCCTGTGGTTGATGCTGGTGTTGAGCCTGTATTGGACAAGTGCTCATTATAATAGCTTCCCTTCTTTGCCTTTCAGAGGCCTCTGTTGGCCACACTTAGCTTTGCTGTCTGAGGGCTAGGCAGACTTTTCCCTTCCTGCTAAGACTTCCCAAATTGTACACCCCGGGTGGCTGCTCTTCTGGCTGAGGGTGTCTTTCAAACTGGGCTTGAAGAGAGCGTGGTAAGGAAACTCAGCGCTCCAGGTGGCAAAAGTCCTGAGATCATACTTTCAGCGTCTCCCGTGTATTAATCACCCTGCTGGAGGGACGCGCTTCAGAGCTCCTGGGCTCTGTAGCGGCGAAGGGGAGACAGGCAGATGTTGATCCACACACTGACCACAGACTCCGGGCTATCAACTGATAACTGTTCTTGTGCCAAAGGTGGAACAGCCTTTCTCTTAACTGCGTGAGCCAAGCTTCTCACAGCCTGGAATTTCAGCTATCGTCTGCACCCATCATTTACTGGGGCACAAATTCCTCCCAGGGCTGACCCAGAAGATGCAGCAGGTTAAATTCAGGCTTCCCTAACCCTGGTTGTTCCCTGGTCTCAGGTCCCTGGGGAGGCTCTCTTTTAAGCAGTAGGTTGTCTCTTAAACTGGCACCCAGTCACCGCCCTCTGAGTTGTACAGGGTGACAAAATGGGATTCCTCTCCATTGCTGACCAGGGAGGAATGACCAGCTCACCAAAATGCTGAGCTGGATTTGAGGCTTGTGAGGACTGGGGGTCTGTCCCGAGGATAGGATTGCCTGACTCTTGTCACCTGAGACATCTGGCTTACTTTTCGGATGAGGTTTCTGCTTCCCTTTCCCCTGCCAGGAAGTGATATAGCTGGAGCAGGGGTAACCTTGGTTTGTTTCTTCTCCGGCACAGAGTGCCTTTTCTCACGGCTTCGCAGCTGCTCTTCGGCCACCGCCTCTGTGAATTACTGAGGCTTTGGCCCTTTCTCTCCAGGATGCATGCAGTCTGTTCTAACACTGAGTCTTCTCCTTGACTGGGACACGCAGAGGCAGCTTTTAGTCCAGGGAGGTTTATTTTAAGCCACAATCCTCTATACTGAAGTTCTAGAATTCTCTAGCAACTCTACACTGCTCCGTGATATGATTTTACTTTCTAATTTCGTTTATTATTGTTTTTTTTTTTTACCAGCAACATGCCGTCTTCACTGTCGTGGGCTTTCTTCATACTCGGGCTGTTCCTTAATGTCTGCTAGGATGGGTGCCGTTTCCACTTCTCTTTTAAAAATGGTCTTGGTACATGACTCCCCATGGGAGGCCTTGCCTTGGAGGAGGTGGGAACAAGGGATGGGTTGGGGGGTAAGGCTAGGGGGGCGGGAGGAGGGAGGAGAGGGGGATCTGTGGCTGGTATATGGAATGAATAGAAAATTTCTTAATAATAAGGAAAGAAGAAAGAAAGAAAATAAAAACTGTCTTGGTACGTTATAGGCTTGGTTGGTCCATGTCAATCTTAGAGTCAGTTGATCCAGGTGTCTGAAATGACTCTTCGGGGATTTTTATTGAAACTGAATTGAATTTGAAGCGGTCAACTTGCTGAAGTCTTTATTTTTCTTTTAATCAAACTTTTTTTCATAAAATATATTTTGATCAAGCTTCCCCTCTCCCCTAACTCCTCCTAGACCTTCCATACCTTCTACGCACCCAACTTTGTATTTTTTCTCTAGCTCTCTTTAAAAACATAAAAAACCCACAAACAAACAAACAAACAAAAAACAAGAATCACACAACCCCCCCCAAAACACAAAAATAGAAATCAAAATAAACAAGCAAAAATACCAAGTAAGACAAAAAATAAAAGTGCCCCCAAACAAAGCAAAATTAGACCAAAAAAAAAAAAAGTCTACAAAAAATACCACTGAGATAGTTTGTGATGGGCACGAGACCAGCCCTGAGGATAGTTAATATACCCAGTGAGACTCCATTGGAGAACATAATTTCTCCTTTGCCAGTGGTTAGCAGGTGCAGATAGCTTCTTGGTTAGGGTAGAGAGCACATGTCCGCTTCCCCCCTCCCAGTGCTGGGACTTGATCTGGCTTGTATGTTTCTTTAGCAGAATAACAGTTCTAGGATTTCTCCTATGCTTTATGTAAATTAATATATAGTATACACACAATTGCAGTTTCATCATTTGTCTTCAAATAGTTCAATTTATTGTGTCATTCCGCTGGACAAAGTCTTTATTACTATTTTCCCACACTAACATTCTAACAGATCAACATTTTCTAATTCTAAACCCAATCACACTTTAACAATGAAACCCCATACCCCCTTGGTTAAGAACTGGTAGTATTTCCATAAAACTTTATTTACCCGTGGTGCTGGGGAAGTGGCTGGGCACAGAACCTGACTGGAAAGGAAATACATAAAATGTCTTCGATAAAACAAATCTAGGGGTTAATTGCATGGAAACTCGGGTAATTATGGTAATACATGCTTTGGATTTATACTTGAATGGTTTCTATAACCAAATAAAGTTCTCCTCCCTTTCTTTTCTCCCATTTTTTCATGTCTCAATAGCACTCTGGAGCCCCTTTGTCTTTAAATACTCAAAAACTCCTCCTTGATGGACCCAAAGACTTTCTCTTTTTCTCACTCATCCTCCTTAGCTATTGGATTTTATTTTGTAGCACAACTCGACTTGTCTCCCATAAAGAAGCAACCCTTTCTCCGTGGGAAGAGAAAGTACAATATCTAGGTAGCAGGTGGGAGCAGAGAGACGTTGTGGCTATTCCAACTGATAGTTTTTATTCTTTCTGTTTACATGATTTGGCAAGTCAGGGCTATATCATTAGATATTAAGGTAGAAATACTTGAAAACCATAGTTCCTTTGGCTCTACGCCCGATGCTCTAGCTGCCTTACCCCGTGATTTGTTCAACGTGACGTCTTCCTGCATCACTACTCTGTCCTGTTTATGTAATGTAATGTGGTTCTACTTATTTAATTATTTAAGCAGCTGTAAAACATTGCTGATCCATTTTGAAATTACACTTAACTAAATTCCCAGTGTTGCCTCGTTATTTGTATAATTACTTTTGGATCTGATTCAAAGATTTTTATGTTAGTTCTTAAAATTCTATTCTAGGGCTCCGTCTTATGAAGAGATTTAGAAATGGGTCCTGGTTACCCAGCATACTAGCCAGTGCTCCAATCATCTTGCTGCTTGTAGAATTTGATAGGAATGCCATCAGTGTGTTCACCCACACCTTTGATACATATGTCAAAAAGGACAGGACCAGGGAGAACCCTGAGGCACACCACTATAAAATTCCCTTCTGCTTGACATGGAATTAGCATTCTTGGACATGCCTCTTCAATTATTGATGAAGTCGCCTGACTGTGCTTGCATCCATTTCACATTTTTACATGTTATCCACAAGGATTTCAGCAACACTGTCAGGTCAGGTATTTTGTTAAAGGACTAACACACTGTGTGTGCAGTATATCCTTGGCCCATCCCATTAGTAAACACCTGTATTGTTCAGGCTACTTCAATTTCAGATTAATTCCAATTTAAACTAGAGTATGCAAAAGACATAACCCATAATTTCACCCAACGGCATATTCTGTGCTATCAGAACACTGCTTCTCACGCCCTCTGTTGGACTTCATTCTTACTGAGTAATCTCTCTCCTCGTTGAGTCAAGATGGCTACCTGTATCTAGACAGCTACTTACCCCAACAGTTCCTCTTGCATGCTAGAGCTAATGTCCTTGTCTTTTAGTAGTTCGTGAGCCCGTCTCTAAACCAAATTCAGGGAAATGGAATGATCTAGTGGCCAACACTGGATCATACATCCAGCTTTAACTCTAGGGCTGGACATTGCTCTGTCCAAAAGTTGATAAACTAAAAAAGTCTCAAGAATGGCAGCTGAAAGAAGAAGAGTGAATAGAGCCGTTCTGTGTTCAATGAAAATGTTTCAGCTTTCTCAGCAGAGGCTCTAAACTATCTCCTGAACATATTTACATAGTTAGTTAGTTAGTTAGTTAGTTAGTTAGTTAGTTAGT
>CABHPH010156222.1:0-40997 GCA_902168325.1 Peromyscus nudipes
AGCAATTGCTTGCTCCAAGTTCCTGGTGATTCACATTCTGCAGTAGGTTTTGCTTGGCTGGGCACATTCACTCAGTGAGAATGAGTGATCATGAGCTAAGCTTTTACTCAAACAGCAGCTCCAATGTCATCAGGAAATGTTTTAGAAAAAGAAATACCTTCTCTGGGGTCAGGGGAGAGAAGGTTTAGCCCTCTTTCAGAAACAAAGAGGGCAAGAACAGTGCTTTAGCTCAGCACTGAATGAAAGTAGCAGGGAAGAATTATAAGAGCTGAAACATTACCAGATAGATAATGAGATTCCTGCTGAGAGTGTAAGTTCCCTGTGTTGGGAAGGAACTGGGGAGAGAGTTCTTCCAGACAGGAAGATTGCTTCTGAGATTCTCCATCACACTATAAGCTGACAGCCAGCCACATTTGCTTCTGTAAAAGCATTAGCACGGCATTACAGGTCATTTCCTTAGGACACTCACATATGTGCATCCATCAATGCCTCATACCCAGGAAATTGATTACCGAACACCTTCCGTTTTTCTTATCTGTATAGGGTTAGCCGGCCAGTATGAATCTGATTGCACTTAGGAAACCTAAATGATTTCTAATTTGTAAATTATGTACCCCAAAAGGAAAGATCTATGGAGTAATTGTGCTTGTCTATTTCTGAAATCAGAGTTGACACTCTTGCTGAAGAAGAAAATATTGTTTCGGATAATAAAGGAAGAGTGAACGCACAGTTCTGTATTTCAATCTTGTTAATGGATGAAACAGAACTATGTAAACTCATGACATCAAGGGGAAGGCTTTTATTGTAGATATAAGAGGGAGAACATTCCTAGGTATCTGGAAGACTCCAGAACAGAGAGAGAAAGTAGTAGACTAAACATGGCCAGAAAAAGACTGAACTTGGCCAGGAGAAAAGCAGGAACAGAATAAAGAGAGAGAGAGATGAGAGAGGCTGTCAGAGGTGGGGGGCAAGGGCAAAAAGAGTTAAGAGAGTGTGGGGGAGAGAGAGGATACATGGGGGGAGCATACCTGAAGGAGGAGGGTTATAAAGAAAAATGAATAGCGAGAGGCAGGAAGCTCCTAACCTGGGGGAAATTTAGGATAGTGGAAGGACAGAAGAACGAGGATGCCATCATGGACACTGTAGAGTGTAACAGGTACCCGTGGAAGCCTGGAGGGGAGCATGCCCTTTGGTATCCTAACAGGCACCACAGATAGCCATTCATCCCTTCTTCCAATGATAAGGGAAATGGCTCCTTTGGGAGAAGGAAACTGAACCAACATCCAAGTTCCTAATGAATGGTGGTTTTTGTCTTACTGACTAAATTTGGGGATATGGAGTTTCCTTTGGACCTGACAATAATCACCTTTGCTGAAAGTTTAATTAGAAATATAAACTATGTGGTAAAAAATAGTGATATAAAATCTGTGTCTCAAGATGGTCTTCTTATTTATTTTCTTTCCTTTTTTTTTTTTTGGTGTTTGAGATCAAATCCAGGACCATGCACATGTTGGCAAGCTTTCCCCTGACATAATTACTCAACCATTACCATTTGCTCTTCATACTGGTTCTTGGCTACATTCTCATTAAACATGTAATTAAGGTGTTTATAAGTGATTTGGTGATTTATAGCTTTTATTATTTACTTATAATAAGGAAAAGAAAGTTTCAGATAAAAGTTATGATATTTGATGTTACAACATTCTTAGTAAATATGTTCTTGCATAACTTCCTATTAATATGATTTAAAAATACTTATTTCAATATACCATGAAGTTAAATCTACATTATTTCTTTGACAAGAGTATTTACATGTGTGTGTGTGTATGTGTATGTGTATGTGTGTGTGTGTGTGTGTGTGTGTGTTATGTGTATGAGGCATACATATGTGCATTCTGTGTGGCAGTGAATGGAGGCAAGAAGTAAATGGCCAGGTTTCTTAAATCACTCTCCACCGTATTTTTTAGGGGACAGAGTCTGTCACTGAACACAAGGATTGCCAATTAGCTAGACTTGAGAGTTCATAAGTCTTATAGATCTTCTTGTATCAGCCTCTTCACTTTTAGGATTACAAGTGCACATTGTCAAACCTGGCTTTTTAGATGGGTACAGTAGATCCAAATATAGATGTTCCTGATTGTGTGGCAAGCGTTTTACCCATGAACCATTTTCTCAGCCCCAATAAGAACAAAGTACTACTCATTTAAATTTTCATGTTTTCTACTCAGTTGCATACATATTTTCTGAAATAAGTAGCTGGAGTTCATTTTCTCTGTGTTAAAATTTATTTTCAAGGAAGTATATCCATTTCTCAGAGGATTAACCTAATCTTCCATAACAACTATAACACTTGTTTCTATAATACACTGTTAATACTTTTGTAAACTACACGTTATTTCTTAATGAAATTTTTAGGGATTCATCTAGCTGATGAATTTAGGGATTGATCTAGCTGCCTTGAGAGGCATATGTCACAGGTTTCCTGGCTAGAGTCCACGGCTCCTGGGGCACAAGGTGCCTTTAGTGTACCTTGTATAGCCTGCAAACATCACTGCATCCTGTTAACTACCATTGTATTGATTCTGGCAACCTCCATTATATTCTGTTTCTGATAAGGATATCAAAAATCTGATTGCTTAAGAGTAAACTTGTCACAACCTCAGTCTTGCTGTGACCCCTCCAGTCCATGCCTGGTTAAGATTCATTTCTCATCAGCTGTATCAGGTAACCTTGGCCCAGTAAGTAAATGTGGGCACTTACAGAAATGTATTGATATTTTCTTTTTTTAAAACAGAATCATTTCTAGACATCTTTCATTTTTCTTTTTGCAGCAGTTACAAACAAATAAATGGAAATATAGAAAACTTAAAAAGCAGAGAGATTATAAATACTTAAATACAAATATTTAAGCAGACACTTAAACTAAGAAAACTTCATTTTTAATGTTGACTTTAGCCACCCTACCCTTTCATCCTGTATAAAATTATAATTATATCCACTTATTATCTTGATATAAGCATTTTATGTGATCTTAAATGTTTATGACAATCATGATTTTTGTAGTTGTTTATAAAATGTTTCTTCTAGTTAATTTACATAAAAATTATAAACATTAATTTAAAAATGTAATTACCATGTTTCAAATAGTGAATGCATTTTGGGTTTTAAACTCACAGCTTCTGTTACATAATATTGGTATAATGCTATCACCATGTTGGACAACCTGACACCACCTTTAAAAATGGGAGTGCCAATTGCTTTCCATTGGACATAAAAGTTTTTTTTTTCACTTCTTTTACATGAAAGTATATTGCTTTTATAAGGTATGGAGAGCTATAAGTTTATTGTTTTTGGGGGGTGTGGATTTCAAATTTTTGTGGTTCTTTATAATTTGAGCCCTTACATTTTCCATATTAATTTATAAGAAACATGTATGTGCTTAGTATGATAACATTTTAGATTTTTGTTTTTGTTTTTGTATTTTTTTTTCAAGACAGGGTTTCTCTGTGTAGTTTGATGCCTGTCCTGTATTTTGCTCTGTAGACCAGGCTGGCCTTGAACTCACAGAGATCTGCCTGGCTCTGCCTCCCAAGTGCTGGGATTAAAGGCATGTGCCACCACCACTCGGCATCAGATATTCTTACCTTATACTATTTATCATCATTTTTGAGCTTTTTGTATTATTGTAGAGGATTTAACAACCTTGGAGGCCATTGAGGATAGATCCCTTTCACCCCACTTCTTGTTCTCGGTAACATTGAAAATGAAGCCTCTCTTCAGGATTTAAATCACTGTATGCACTGGTACTGGTGTCCTAGCTTTGTTGAGGCTCATTAAGACAAAGCTACTTTTTCCTGGTCCAAAGAATAAAATCAAGCTTCTACCTCACTTCCTGGGTAGTGCAATAGCACATTACATATTATTGTCTGCACTTTTTAAGAGGTAATATCTGGGTCTGATGATCACCTTGACACCCACCCAAACCTATTCATCCATGAGTAAATCACATCTATGTGAAGTCCTTCTAAGGAAAAGGAAAGCCCAATTGTCCCCTTAATATGATAACATACTAACATTTTGCTGAAGCTCATCCCTCATGGAAGATATTTGAAAAACCTCTACCAGGCAGCATTGCTAAACTTGTATACTATAATAAAATAAATAAGATTTATTATAAGAAATATAATGAAAATTATTATAAAAATCTATTTATAAAAATGTCATACACAAAATGAACCAGTTGCAGAATTTGTATAACTTGATGAAATTTTTACAGTTAGAATGGGAATTCAGAACTGGAGCCATGGAACATCACATTAAGTTTTACACTTTCAGTCTCAAATAAATTCTACACATGAGAAAGAACATATATACATGCGTGTGATTGTTTTTTCTGAGACTGTGACTTTTCTTCTTAATATTATACATTCTATGTCTACCCATTTTACAGCAAAGTTTTTAACTTCAAGTTTTCTTCAAGATTGAGGGTCATTCCAGCTTATTTTAAAGTGTAACTTTCTTTCTTTCTTCATTTTTTTCAATCTCTTTCCCTTTTGTGTACTGGCCCAATGCATCCTTTCCTTGGCATCCTAGCTTTCTCAGTCATTTTCCAGAAACTACTGCATTGCCTTCTGTGAGGCAGGTGCTTGCTGACATCCAAAAGGCCTGGCTTTCCCTTTTTCTCTTCTCCATTCCCTTTGTCTTTGCACCTGGCAAGAATTACAGATCTCCTGGCTTATTAGTTTTCTCTCAAACTCATAGTAGAACTACCCTAGCATTTCTTTCTGAATCTGCTTTTAAACTGCTTTCTTAATGAGATGAAGAACTCAGGAGTCTTGGTTTTCCCACAACTTTCTATTACGTACATTAAGTTTTAACGTGTGGTTTTACCATAAAACATTGAGTTTTTCCTTATGTCATATTTGGAATAGTTGTCCTTTGACATGCCTTATCAATAGTCATCAATTCTCAAGTTTGATTTTGTTCTACCCTTTAAGCTATCTAGAAATAAATTTCAGTTCATGCTATTGTCCTGATTACCAATAGTTGTCAACTTGACACAGCCAAGAATCACCTGGGGGGAAAAAAGGTGTAACTGAGTATGAGTAATAAATTTTATCTTGGTGGTCTGTGGACATGTAGGGTATTGCCATGCTTATCTAAAGTGATGTGGGAGGCCCAGAACACTGTTGGTAGTGATAAACCTGAGATTTATGCAAGAAAAAAACAGTTCCACAATTTTGAGCCGAATTTGAAGCAAATTTTAAGTAAATATTGGCCAGGTTGATGGGATCTGGCCAGGTCCATTTCTGGGTTCCCAGGAAATGGCCACGAGTCACATTTTGCATAGGTTTAAAAAGTCAAAGTCCATATTTCATGGCATTTCCCATCAGGTTCAATCAGGGACAACCATATATCCTGACGTATTTCCTACATATGTTCCTCCCACCTACATTCAGTCAGAGAAGGAGTACATCCTCACGTATTTCCTGCCCATGGACTTCCCGCGCACATATGATCATATCAAGTGCAGATGGGTCTAAGAAACATAGGAAAAACAGGAACTTATTCTTAACTGTCTTAACTGCAAATAGAACACTAACAGGTTAAGGGTTTTTCCTCTTTTGGTCTCAGAGTAACACCACTTCCTAGAACGATAGTCCTGGATTACATAAATAAGCTAGATGGGCTTGGGAGTAGTCAGGAAGCAGTATTCCTCCATGATTTTGCATCCTATTCCTTCTGACATTTCTGCTTTGACTTTCCTCAATGATCTATAGTGACCTGGAAGTAAAAGTCAAATAACCTATAACCTCTTATTAACTAAGTTGCTCTTGGCTCCGAGGGTTTTATCATAGCAACAGTGTAGACAAATTTCTAAGCAGTATTATTAAATAAAAAAACATGGAGCCAGAAATAGGGGTGAAAATCTTACAGAGATCAGAGGAATCAGAACAGCCACCAGCTAACCTTACCTCACTATGCAGCAGCTTCCAAAAAGTGAGCGACTTCCTGTCTAAAAAGACACATATCTTTCTATTCTGCTAACTCATTTCCTCTCTCCACCAAGCTACATCATTTCCTGTCTATCTGCACAGACCTCCAGAACTCTATGGTTGATGCTGGGATTAAGGGCATGTGTCACCACACTTGGCTCTGTTCCTTTGTGTGACCTTGAACTCCCAGAGATACAGACAGATTCAGGGCATGTGCTAACATTGCATGACTTCTGTTTTTACTAAGAGTGGCTGACCTTTATCCTCTGATCCTCAGATAAGTTTTATTGGGGGCACAGAAAAATTATCACCACACAACAGAAATAAAACCAGAACAACTATCAAACAATAAGTATATATTTATTTAATCACATGCCTTAGTACCATTCTCTGGATAGTTTACTCTTCTGGTAATAAATACGAATCATTCATCTATGTTGCATTACTATGGCTCCTCTTCAGTGGTCAGATGCTCAATCCAAGCAATAAAGAATTTCTGTATCCAAGTGATTAGACAGTATCCAAGTCGAAGGATTACTTGGCAGTTTGACTGGAAGATGGATTTTTAAGGAGTCATGCAAACAAGACAGACTTCAAAGGAAAAAAAATCCATGTAAAAATTGTTACTCTGTGTTTTGGGGTGGTTTTTTTTATCTAAACAACTTCCATAATGATGGCATGGAGAACAGATTTTGAAAACAACTCTCAGGTGACCCACATTGTCCAGTGTGGTGCCATGGAAGCAAGCATTTGGTGGCAGAGAAAGTTCTCAGTCTTACAATGCCACAGGCACTAATATGTCTTTCTCTTTTTTGCCTCTGAGATTATATTTATTCTTACATTAGTTTAGGAGAGAAAGAGATAATGTCACAATAGTTCAAACCAGCATTTCCTCTCATTTTGTGGTACTTATCAGCACGTGGATAATTATTATTAAGTTAATTTTTTTATTCATAAAAAGATGTTCACATTCACCAAAGTATCTTTTTACATATTTTATTATAATATTTCTCTGATTAATTATTAAATAGTAACATCTAAATTTATTAATAGTTCTGAAGCCCTTTTTCTTATGATTAATCAACTTGATTGTCATTTATTATTCAATGATTTCTGCAAGAGTTTCCTCAGTTGAAATCTATTAGACTGCATCTTATCATTCTCCACATTAAGTTTAGAATTACAATGATTTCTTCCCCTTTGTTCTCCCTCTGTATTTGCGAGCCTTACCTTGCTTTCTTCACCTTTCCTCAAAGAATATGTAAATCTTTGTGAAGCTCTCAAACACATGAGATGAGGACCTGCATATTGTGTACTTAGCTATGTGTATTGGATTACCTCCTTATGTGTAAAATAAAATGAGTGAAGAATTATCAAACTATGACCTGAAGTCTATCTCAACACAAAAGATATAGACATATTATAAAACTATTATCAAACCACAATTCCCTGAGTCTTAGACACTTCACTCAACTATTACCCAAACAACAACCATTTTACCCAGCTGTGCTTTTCCACACCACAGTCTCTTCCTAAGTTTAGGCTTTTTCGTACTTGATTATACTCATTGTTCTGCCTGAATTCAGGTATTCTTTTTAGTTTCCTGTGTGTTCAATAATAAATATTATCGTTGTAGTCTCCTCCCAGCCAACCTCAATCCCTTTAAAAATGTGTCTCTTATGCTAAAACAGAATCCCCCTAGCTCTTCCCATCTGCCACTTTTACCCTTTCCTTCTACACCATATCTATTCCTTTGTGGCTCCCATTGACCTACAGAATCTCTCTCTCTGCTGGATACAAACAACTGCCCACCAATGTGAGACTCAGTAGGTGCCTGTATCTTCATTCCAGATTTCTTTTCTGGTCTCTCCAGACTTACTCTTAGTTCTGTTACAGAATGTAATAGGTTGATATCTATCAATCTGCACAAAACTCAACTCCAACTGGATAAAGGACCTTAACATAAGAGCAGACACCCTGAATCTGATAGAAGAGAAAGTAGGGAATAGTTTGGAACTCATTCATACTGGATAGGACCTTCTAACACCAAAAGCATAGGAATTAAGACATAGTCAATAAATGGAGCCTCATCAAACTAAGAACCTGTACAGCAAAGTATATTATCATTTGGCCAAATTGGCAGCCAAGAGAATGGGAAAACAAATCTTTACCAAATATAAATAGAATAAAGTTTTAATATCTAATATCTAGGTTCTGTAAAGAACTAAATAAAATTGAACATTAAGAACACACACACACACATACACACACACAAAAAACAAAAACAAAAACAAAAAAACCAAAAAAACAAAAAAACAAAGTTGAAGAGTTTTGCAGAGAGTTATCAAACAATGAAACAGGTGGTGGCTCATGCCTTTAATCCCAGCACTCAGGAGGCAGAGCCAGGTGGATCTCTGTGAGTTCGAGGCCAGCCTGGTCTATAGAGTGAGATCCAGGACAGGCACCAAAACTACACTGAGAAACCCTGTCTCGAAAAAAAAAAAAAAAAAAAAAGAAAAGGATGAAACACAAATGGCTGAGACTCTTAAAAATGTTTAACATCCTTAGTAATCAGGGAAATGCAAATTAAAACTACTATGCGATTAAACTTCCCCCAGTCAAAGTGGAAAAGATCAACAAAACAAATGACAGCTCATGCTAGTGAAAATGTGGAGAGATCAGAACACTTATCCATTGCTGGTGGAGGTACAAGTGGGTGCAGACTCTTCCATCAGTGTGGAAATCTTGTAAAACGCTGAAAAATCTATCTACCAGAAGATCCAGCTATGCTACTCTTGGGCATATACTCAGATGTCTCTGTGTCTTACAACAGGGATATTTGCTAATTTTTGTTCACTGCTGCTATTTATTTATTTTTATTTATTTACTTATTTTTTGATATTGGGTCTCTCTTTGTAGACCTGACTTTCCTGGAGCTCTCTATGTTGATCAGACTGCCCTTGAACTCCACTTGCCAATGCTTGCTAAATTCTGGGATTTAAGGCATGCACCACCATTCCTGGATTATAGCTTTAGTTTTAATGGTCAGAAATTTGAAACAACATGGATGTTCATAAACTGATAAATGGGTAGTAAAAATGTGATACATTTATACAATGAAAGATTATTCAGCTGTTAAGAAAATAAAATGAGGAGTTCTCAGGTAAATAGATGGAGCTAGAAAAACTAAATCTGAGGGAAATTACTCAGAATCAATGAGACAAATATGGTGTGAATTTTTTTTATATGTGTATGTTAGACTTTAGGCCTTCAACAGGTATGCATATATATATAAAAAACCACAGAGGTTAGGTAAAGAGTAAAGACTAAGGGAAAGGGGAGGATCGTTCAAGGAAGTGAAATAGAGTATTGGCACAGGCATATCTGGTGCGAATGGCAAAAGTCATAAGACCAGAAGAGCTGCTTGACGAAGATCCAGCAAAGTTGAGCCCCATGATGGCTGCCATGCCATTTTTGGTTTTCATCTTCACCTTTTGCATACTTGGGAGACTTTTAAATATTTGTACAATTTGGGGATATTGGATTAATGGAAAATTTCTTATGAATCATCTATGCCTTCTCTCAGGATTACTGCTTCTAAGCTTCCCCAGGAAAGTCCTGAACATATTACCCCTCCTGCTTTTAGGGAGATATCCTTATCTACTTGAAGGCCTTCCTTAAATCTTAGAGGTTGTGACACAGATAAAGAAGCCAGAGGTCTCTTTATGAGGCTCTGAGATATTCTTGAAATATTTGTCCTTGTACTTATTCAGGAACAAGATATTCAAAACAAAGTAAAGTAAACTTAAAAAGGTCAACAAGATTCAGTGGGCTAGAGGAGTTGGCCACAGATTAGAGTGCAAGCCTCTTCTCATTACACACTCAGGCATTTACATGGCATATATAGAAACAAAGTTAAGATTAGCTGAAGTTACCTAAGTCCTACACAGAGACTTATATTGACCAAAGAACAACAGAATGCCAGGATTATACTTATAAACAAATTCTATATAGATATAAAATATAAAGATTGTATTATTTCAGAATTTAAATGATAACTGCAGCAGCTATGGTCTGAGGATTTTTTCTTAGGCACTCAGACCATTAAGAGTTAATAATACACTGCTTGGGTGATGGCAATATGCCCAGGGTGGATTGAAGATTTTTTTTTGGTCTACTGTCCTTGTAGCTACAAAAGCTACTGGCCCAAGAACAGGTTGTGATATGCCTCTAGATTCTTAAAAATTGGGTTGTAGGGTTAATGAGCAAAAATGTTTCCTCTGTTTATCAATGAAGTCAAAACTTGAGGGAAAATAGTTGGAAATGATAGCTCTGTTATGTCATAGTTTATTAGATAACTAAAGATGAGCAAGAGGAAGTGAAACATATGTCCAAAACCAAAAATGATATGACTTACGTTTTGGAACAACATTAATCTATCCCTGCTTACTAAAAACTGTATTAATAAGGAAGCATTCTGTTACCTAGTCAGCCAGGCTGCAAGATTCTCACCACCACAATGGCTTGGCTCACCTCCTTCCCTTGCCAACTCCTTACATCTTCTGCTCTGACCTGTCTAACGTTGGGGATGGCTCCCAGCAGAATACACAGTTAGGGAGAGACATGGTACAGACAGACAGGAAGATTAAATGGAGAGATGAGGAAAAATGGAATAAGGAAAGAGATGGTTAACACTAAGCATAATTTGAAGGGTCACTTGGAAACCTATTATGATAGAAGCTTTTGAAATATATATATACATAATTAGGATCTTCCAGACCTAACAGGACAGATACAAATGCAATTGCATAGAGACTATGTCAGCATGCAAAAGAACTTCACAGGTTCAAAACAAGACTGAGATAGGGAAGTGAACACAAATTCCCACACCTAACTGAGAAACTATTTGTGATCATTTGGTATTGCACAAGCAATTGGTGTGCTGTTTCCTGGGGAAGAACAGCTCCATGCTCTCAGCTTTCCTTGGTTGCTTGTAGTTCTTTATTTAGAGTGGAGACCCCTTGACACTTTCCCTGTCCACGTTATTAAGTGCATTGGTGTCATTCTTGTTGAGCTCATGTTTGGACAGTTATGTTGGTAGGATCATGTGTCCTAATAATGTCAGAAGCTATACTGAAAAATGAGTACTTTTAATGAACATTTTACATTCTACAAAAAAAAATTAGCTGTGATCTTCCTTTTTATAACACAATCAAAATATTTCTGCTTAACTAATGAAGTGCCTCATTTACTCTTGTTTTTGATCCTTCCTTTGGGGAGACTTGGTGAAAGACTGTTTATTGAGTGAGACTCTTAACTATAGAAAGTAGGTATTGCCCCCTTATAGCACCAGTTCTCAACCAGTAGGTCAAAACACTTTTGGGGTTGTTTATCAGATATTTACTTTATAATTTATAACAGTAGCAAAATTCAGTTATGAATTAGCAATGAAAATAATTTTATTGTTAGGAGGTCACTACAACATGAGGAACTATATTAAAGGGTCACAGCATTAGGAAGGTTGAGAAGCACTGCCTTAAGGAGTTTGAAATTCTTCTGTCAGAACTTGGAATTCTGAAATTCCTCAATCCTTTTTTTTATTTTTTTTAACCTCATGATGAGTTTTGTTTAAATTGATATTATATAGTTACTATTCCTGCCTAAGAATCTCCATTATAAAGCTTTTGAGATTTTTAGGTCTATGAATACAGTCCTCCCCATAAACAAATATTTATAAAAGTCATTCCTAGGTGAGGTTGTGAGTCCATCTAATTTTGTTGAAAAAGACAGGCAAAGGGTTGAGATAATGATAAGGGAAGAGAAGGAAGTGAACTAAAGAGAGCTTTTACCAAGAAATTTTTTGTTGTAGGCACCTGAAATTAATATCTTTGTGTAAATTTGGGAGTTATTACAGAATATACTATCTCAGAGGTGTACAGTTCCAAGCATTATGTTGAAGTCTTTCCTTATACTACCAAACCAGACATTTTCAATTGCTGTGTGTAGACAGAGTGGGTTTAGAGCAAGAGAGAGTTCCCATACAGAATAATAGATGCTCTGCTCAAAATTTGGGCTGCTGTATGGGTATGTTCTGTTTTGTCTATATCACAAGCTTTGGCCATTTTCCCCTGGAATCACACCCATATATTTACATTCACAGTTCATAGCACTATGATATGAGCTGCCAAACTACTACCAGCTGAGGCCATATGCATTCAGTAGAAGAACTGATCCCACCTTCAGGACACATGAGGTGAGTATCAATGTTTACCTGAATAGGAAATATTAAGTCATTTTAATGAGCATAATTATCTGAGCATAATAAGTCTGTTTTCTAAATTTATGTCATCAAGATAAAGTTCTAGAATGTTAATTTTAGCAGTTGGTTCTTTACGTTCAGTGTACTTCAGTGAGCTTCATGTTTATTGAACTGCCACACCAATTTAACGTTTGCATTTGTACAAAGCTTTACTGTAGTTCCCCTTCACAGTGTATATATTCGAGATAATAATTATTTTCACAAAAGCAGATGGTAAGTACTTCGCAGGACTATTAATTCTGACATTTGTCTAAAGATCAGATGAATGTGCATGTCCAGCCCTCTCACCTCTATAGTTTCCACACGGTCTCACTCAAAGACACATTTCTATAGAGTGTATTGATGCCATTATGCCACTTGGAGTACAGAGTGACAGTGCAAGAACGTTTATGGAATTGCTCTTTCTAAGATACCTTCATACTTTTCAGAGAGACAATTGTTAATTGTTCCATGCACACAGAAGACATCTTATGTGAACCCCAAAAAAATCTCACTTTGGCAGCCGGGCGTTGGTGGCGCACGCCTTTAATCCCAGCACTCGGGAGGCAGAGGCAGGCGATCTCTGTGAGTTCGAGGCCAGCCTGGGCTACCAAGTGAGCTCCAGGAGAGGCACAAAGCTACACAGAGAAACCCTGTCTCGAAAAACCAAAAAAAAAAAATCTCACTTTGACTTCTGCCCAGCATCACCATCAGAATTATCCCTTTTTAAACTAAAAGTTCAAAAAGCAAATTATGCTATTAATAGGTAATACTGATCATGCATATTACTTATTTGGATCTTTGGATTGTTTTTGCTGAGGACTCTTGTAGTCATGCTGTTTCCTATTGCTGGCACTTCTGTGTGTGAACCTGTGCTTTAAGTATAATGGTTGAAGGCCAGCCCGGTAGACAGTGTGCATATGAGCTGGGGCTATTATTATAACTGCAATGCTGACTTTTACGTATTTTTTTTAGTTTTTAAACTCACAATTGACTCTTAGAAGATTTTCAAATATATGAGAGTCAACTTGCACAAGAGCAAAAAAATGTTGTGCAGTTAAACACAGGAACTGATGACAAACCATAGTCTTGAAACTGAACATAACTATAACAGGTAGCATTTTTCAGATTTAGTAGCATAAGCATACAGTAAAATGTGTTCAGAACCAAGTGATGCAGTGTTACTGTGAGGAGCAACACAGGAATGTGCTTTCAGAACCATTTAGGATCCATTGCATGTTTGATTTTGAATGAATTTAGGATAACAAATCTAGAACTCATTCAATGTTCCTGATATTTTCCTTATGTGGCACAAAACATTTGGAGTACTCTAAGGATTTTACTAATACACTTAAATAAACACAAATACAACTTTTAAGTATAGGTTTTTCAAAGATGTTCATTTGAAAACATATAGAAATAATGTGTTTACCAAAAGAATATACAAATAAATCATTTGGCCAAGATAAATAAAATAGTTACTAATGTGTTTCTAAATAAATAGCATATTTGATTGTAATGCATACTTGGGCACACAAACATGTCATGAGAAAAAGCACTCCGGAGCAACTGATGTGTTGTTAACATAGGATCAAGACAACATTCATAATTTGATTCCACTGTAAAGTTCCTTTATTCTTGTGTGAGCCTAGTTGCTAGTTAAGTTTGAGGTTAATTGTCCATATGTACTTCAAACTTCCTCATAAATTGTTACCATGTATTGCTTACTAAAATAGATAACTCTTGTCTTTCATAAGCCTACTTACTTTATCTTTATTACTATGCAGCAGGGTCTTACATTTCTTTAACTTGTTTTATTATAGTGTTTTAGTTTCTGGGTTGTTCTCACATTAGTGATGAATCACTCCTGAGCTTTTGTTGTTCTATTCTGTGTTATAAGAAAAAAAGATAATAGATCAAAAAAGTCACATTGAGAATTTTCATCAAGATACCCAAGTTACAGCTTAAAATATTTCACCTTCATGTCTCTGGCTAAAAGGAAAGAATTTCATATTTATAAAATGAATTAGTACAAATGGATCTTATCTATCTTTCAATTAATTACAAAGTCAATGAATCACAATGTAATATTTAAAAATTTGTTTCTAAACTAAATTCATGAGCTGCAAGATGCTCAGCTAGTAAAGGTGTATGCTCTCAAGCATGATAAGCTGAGTTCCATCCCCAGGATCTGCATGGTAGGAAAGAACTGACATGCTAAAGCTATTTTCTGACCTCAACACATGCACTGTGCAATGGAAGCTTGTACACATGGCTGCATACATTCACACTCACACAAGCACGTGTGCACAATATAACATAAATAAATGCTAAACAAACACATTAATGTATATGCTGATACATTTTCATGTAAGATATGACCAACTCAGAAGTTTTAACCCAATTTCTATCATCATTTTGAATATATCCTTCATCTACATTTCCTTAGGGAAGAAGAAAATCTGAATTTGTATTTGACTGAGAAGGGGAATTAAAATATTATATCTACATTTCTCAGGAAGTAGGAATTAGGGCAAGATGAGGTCAAGTGTTGGCTAGCTAATGGTTATTTTCGTTGACCATTGATATAATTAATATTCTGTATGTGAAAATATTTCTTAAAATTATTTTAATAAAGGATTTCCACCTCACTAAGCATCAAGGATGTGTAAATCAAAGTCTGATGAGATATTTCCTGGCTATTATAATGGCCACTACCCAGAAAATATAAAATAACATATTTTGGCAATAGTGGGGAGGATAGGGAACCCTTGTACAAAATTGAAAAATATTAGAAAAATAAGGAAGATTGATAGAGAGGTCCTTTAAAACTTAGAAATAAACTATCTGATCCAGGATTGCCTCCTTAGTTTATCTATCTGAACGAACTACATCAGAACCCCATAGAGATATGTGTTCATTGCAGCATTTTTTTTTTACAATAGCTGAGCTGTGGAAGTGATCCAGGAGCAGCTCAAAAGTAGATGAACAAGTGAGGAACTAAGAAGGCTTAGAAGCACATACATTAGCAGAATATGTTTCAGTCTTCAAAAGATCTTGTTAATTTTAACAGCATCAACAAAACTAGAGGATATGATGTTAAGTGAAAGAAGCCAGAAAGAATGAAAAACACCATACGAACTCAGTAATTCAGAAATCAAATAAAACATACAAAACAAAAACATCAACCAGGAACAAAAAATAAGTAGTATCTACCAGGATGAGGATTTCAAAGAGGATGGAGTTCTCTTCCAGGGTAAATGAGATTAGAGTTGCTGTATACAATATGAGATCTACAGATAATTATATTAAATCATGAACTTGGAAGTTGGTTAAGTATAGATTCTGTTTGTTCTTATGCACATAGGAAGAGTCATGTTAAGTGTTTGGTAGGTCAATTGCCTAAGCTTTAATTATCCTATGACTATGGATATCACATTTTACATCTTTATTCTTTTCAGATTCTCTAGGTTTATAGTAGGTTTATGTCCTAACAAGTCTGCATACTGAACACCACAGCTTCATGAATCAGCACAATGCAGAGCACTGCCTGTTCACTACATAGTCCCCTGTCAGTGGAAAGTCTTGTTACCTTCCACCTCTGAGAAAGAGTTGAACTGCATATCATAAACTCCACAATGATAACAGATTCAGTGTATAATATCTACTGCCCTGATGTATATTGCTTTCATAACAAAGGATGTGGGAAAATGTTTTTCTGTATTTTTCCAATTACAGATTCTACAGTATATCTAGCAATCTCCTTGAAGTAACAAGTGAATGATATAATTATACACCAAGTAGCTATCTTGGAAGCAAAATGCTAGATGTCATAAGAACAAGGGATTTCACTCTCTCTGGTGTTAGTGGTGAGGGATTACCGTTGATTCTCATGATGTAACAATTCCATTTCAAATCTGCTTTTCTGTGCACATGCTTGGCAATTTCTTTCTCAACTGCCATTAGTAACACAAATTTAACTCCATGTTAAATAAAAAGAAATCTTAGCAACACTTGCTTTTACTTCGTAGTTATTGGCAGAACTTTCATTTGAATGAATTAAAGTAGGAATATATCAAATATATACTTTTGCCATTACATATTAGGAAAGGCCAGAGTAAATGTTATTTATTATACATTTTAATCTTATTTTGCACTTAATTAGGACAACTTTATTCAGGCCCAGGGATCTGACATAAATCTTGTTTCTGAATATAGATGAAATATGAGCTTAATAAAAAATTGTGTTAGCCATCATCTTTAATTCAAACAAGATTTCTTACTGCTTGAAGCATTACTTTCCCTCAGCAGCATGGAAATGTCAGTTATCATTTGCTTATATAAGAACTTTGAGGACTTAAGAATCATATTTTCATCCATTTCTATCTAGTCTGGAGAGCTTCATTTAACATGCTACATATGAGATTAGAAATGTATTATTTATGCAGATGAAGAAAGATGTTGAAGAATTGTTTAATTTTGTGAGGAAAGCAGATATATACCAAATGAAGAATGTGAACTTGGACTTTAGTTTTTTTATTATATTAAACTGATAGTCTAAATTATTAGGCGTTAACTTATTTTGTACATTTCTCAGTGTTCTTAACTGTTTACAAAGGGATGCTGGGTATGGAACTTTTATGCAAGTTCTCCAAATTCTAATTCTTAGGTTAAAATGCTGAGGTAGATTCAAACTTAGAGTTTGCACAAAAGCTAAATGTCAAACAGATAAATTCAACTTCCTAATAAATCCCACACTGGAACATTGGATTCCTACTACTAGCCACTCTGGATTAAATGTATGATTGCCCACATAGAATATCACTCTGATTTTATAGCTTTTAGAAATTATAAATTTTAAAATCACTTCGTTGTAGGAAACTCACAGGTAAGAACATCATCCAGCTAGATCAAACTTAATCTCAATGTAAAGCTATACAGCTGGAATGGCCATTCATAAAGCATGGATTGTCTCTTAGGATTTAGTATAGCCATTCATGTGTCATGGATTCTCTCTTAGGATTCTATGATTTCATTATTAACTACACTTTTATGTACTCACAATGAGAAAAAAATAAAACATTGTGATAAAGTTGAAACTAAAAAATAAATTAGGTTTGTTTCTTCTTTCATGATCTATGTGTTCTTTTGCCTGAATTCTGTCCTTGTACCTTAATATTACCCTTCCACGGTCTCATTTCTCTCCATTTTATTGAAAATAGCTTTTGTTCCTCATGTAATATATCATGATTATGGTTTTCCCTCTCTCTACTCCTCACAGACTGCCCCCAACTTGGATCTATCCCTTTTCTCTCTCTTATTAGAAAACAAACAGATTTCTAAAGGATAATAATAAAAAATAAAGAAAAAATAAGGTAAAGCAAACACTCACACATCAGAATAGGATAAAACAAACAAAGAGAAGGAAAAGACCAACAGAAAAGAAACAAGAAACAAACGGCCCACTCATTCATATACACAGGTGTCCCATAGAAACAATAAATGGGAAGCCATAATTTATAGGGAAAGGGTGATGAAAGAGGGGGAAGGAGGGAGGTAGGGAGGGAGGAAGGGTAAAGAAAGAGGAAAAAATAAAAAATTAAAAGAAAGATAATTTTTTAAAAAAAGCCTTGAGACATGACATTATGAGACAAGCTCCAAAGATGTCATTACGTTTGGTTTTTATGGCCACCAACTGCTGGGCATGAAGTCTACCCTTAAGAGCAGTTTATATTCTCAGCTATAGTCCCTTGCAGACAACTAAACATTACATTTCAAGTGGTTATCACTTGGAGATAGCATCTGATTTAGGGGTTGGAGCATGGGACCACCTCTTCCTCCTCTAGTTCTCCATCTGTTGCAGACTCCCACAGGCCCTGTGCCCATTGCATCCATCTCCATGAGTTCATCTATGAAAAAATCCTGTCGGTTTTGAGAACCTTCTTTTCCCATTGTCCTCCATCCACTCTGTGTCTTACACTTCCTGCCTCCTCTTCTACAGTGTTTCCTAAGCTATGAAGGGAAGGATTTGATGGAGACATCCTGTTTAGGAGGGAGTCTTCCAAGGTCTCCCACTCTCAGAATATTGTCTCTGTATGTGTCCCTATATACTGCAAGGGGAAACATCTCTGATGATGACTGAGCAAAGTACTTATCTATGAGTATAGCAGAATGTCATTAGGTGTCACTTTATCGCTATGTTTATTTAGCAGAAGAGTAGTTTTTGGTTTTACCTATTTACTTAGGTCCCTGGAATAGTCTCAGGTTCTTGGTCACCCAAGAAGTGTCAGACACGGCATGGACTGGGCCATCTGACAAATCCAATACTGGCTAGTTACTCACAAAAGTTTTATGCCATCATTATACGAGTATAACTTGCAGGTAGGACACCATGATAGAATGCTTTGCAGCTGAGTGGGTATTTATATTTCTCATTCAGTAGTATACAGAGTACTTTTCTGAACCAAAGATGCAAGCACATAGGGATGAAGGCTCTATAAAGACACCAATTGACTTCTCCATGTTCAATAGGTTGTGTGACTTGTCTTCAGCAATATGGCCTTGCTGTAAGTGTGTGGAAAGTAACATATAACTTTAGCAACAGCCTGGGCTATTTGGGAGTTCTGAAAGGATGCATTTGGCCAATAACTCAACTAGATGTAACCAATCTCAGTCCTGGAAGCTTCATTTGGTGACAAGAGATGTCTGGTTGAAATTCTCTCTTCCCCATTATTTGGTGATTTCAATTAGATTACCTTCATATATGCATATCGTTTATGAAGATTTTACTGTATTAGGAATTCCCACTACTCTCAAATATCCATTACTTTTATCTTTATCTTCCCTTTATTCCCCATTTGTCCTCTCTTTCTCCCCTTTTACTCCAGTTTCAGTCTCCCTTATCCATTCATAACTATATATTATATTTCCCTTTCCAAGGATGATCTATCTGCTCCTCCCCACCTAGTCCCTTAATCCATAACTAACCTCTGAGGCTCTACAGGTTGTGTCTTGTATATCATTGACCTAACAGCTAATATCCACATGCAAGAGAATACATATCATATTTGTTTTCTGGTCTAGCTACCTGTCGAGTCCAGCCTGACCTTCGGACAGTCCTTGGTATAGGGGAGTGTGGGTTGAGAAATCATAGATATGAAAATTAGAGATGTAGATGTAAAAGAAAAAGACAGAGCCACAGAAGAACATCAGGAGAGCTCTGGGTCAATATCGTAGTTGCCCTGAATTTATTATTCACAACCCAAAGCAAGGGGGGAAAAGACCTCCCACTTTTAAGGACATTATGTTTCAAAGTACAAACAAGTTATACTAAACACCTCTTTAGTACTCAAGATACCTGGTAACCACACCTTTGGAAAAAATCCTGTTATGTAGCCTCGAGAGGCAAAAGCAAAACAAGCTGGTACTCTCTGACCTTGAGTCAAGATGGAATAAGGCCTCACTATGAAATCTCTGTGCGGCCCCCTTCCAGTTACCTCACTCAGGATGAAATTTTCTAGTTTCATTCATGTTAAGAAATGCAAAATTTTTAGAACATTTTTCTGTGATGAATATATAGTATTCTTTTTTATCCTGATAATTTTTTAAATCTATTTTTTCCAGATATTAAAATGGCTACATTGATGCTCATCTTAGGTCTATTTGCTTGAAATATCTTTTTCTGTCCTTTCACCTTGAGGTAATGTCTATCACTGATTTTAAGGTGTGTTGTTAGTCTGTGTCTTTTTATTGGAAAATTGAGAGACCGTATATGTTGAGAGATATCAATGAGCCTTGTTTGTTGATTTTACTTATTTTGATGTTGTTGTTCATGGTGGTGGTGGTGGTTGGTGTGTGTGTGTATGTGATTCTTTCTCCTCTTTTGATTTGCTGGTCTGGGAATATTTATTTTTTGTGTTCTCATTTTTTGTGTTCTCTTGGGTGGGTTTGACCACTTTAAGGTAGAGTTTTCCTTCTATTGGCTGTATTTGTAGATGGATATTGCTTAAATTTGGTTTTATGATGGAAAGTCTTAATTTGCCCAACTAATGTGGTTGAAAGTTTTGCTCATATACTAGTATGGCAGGCATTTGTGGTCTCTTAAAACCTGTCGTACATCTCTCCAGGCCTTTCTGAACATCTGCTCAGACCTTTGTGTTTTCTAAAGTCTTTATTGATAAGTCAGGTGTTACTATAATGTACCTGCCTTTATATTTATTCGGTCTTTTGTCCTTGCAGATCTTAATATTCTTTCTTTGTTCTGTATGTTTAGTGTTTTGATTATTATGTGCTGAGGGAAATTCTTTTTCTGGCCTAGTTTATTTGATGTTCTTTATGTTTCTTGTACTATGATTGGCAGTTCCTTCTTTAGGTTAGGGGGATTTTCTTCTTGATTTTGTTGGAAATGTCTGAGCCTTTGACCTGGGTTTCTTCTCTTTCTATTCCTATTTTTCCTAAATTTGGTCATTTCATAGTTTCCCAGATTTCCTGGGTGTTTTGTGCCAAGATTACTTTAGAATTAACATTTTCATAGGCCAAAGAATCCATTTCTTCTAATTGTGATTTCAATGTACAAAATTCTCCTTTCCATCTCTTGGTTAGGTTTTATTTTTTTTTTCCCCCTGAGGTTCCTCTTTGAGTTCCAAAATTTTTCATTTCCAGTTTTCCTTGATTTAGACCTTCCTTATTCACTCTATTTCCACTGTCAGGATTGAATTATTTTATTCATTTCCTTCCTCTATTTGCTTCTAATTTGGTCCATTTCTTTTGCTGTTGTTTAATTTATTTAAATTTATTTTATGTGTGTTGATGTGAAGGTGTCAGATCTCCTGGAACTGGAGTTACAGACAGTCCTGACCTGCCATGTGGGTACTGGGAATTGAAACTCGGGTCTTCTGGAAGAGCAGCCAATGCTCCTAATAGCTGAGTCATCTCTCCAGCTCTTCCATAGATTTCTTTAAGAGATTCATTCATTCACTCTTCAGCACTCCTGTCATATTAATAATGACTATTTTAATGTTCTTCTTTTGTGTGTCAGCTATATTGAAATACTCACCGCCCACTGTGATAGGGTTGCTTGGCTCTAGTGGAGATATATTGGCCTGGTTCTTATTGACGATTGTCTTTTTATGCTGTTGTTTAGGCATCTCAGGTGGGAAATTGTATAATTATAGGTGCTGATACCTGTTCTTTCTGTTTTGATTGTTTTTTTGTTCTTTGGTTTCTGTTGCCCTCTCTGGATCTTAGGAGAGTATGGCAGTTGTGTGTTGCCCAATTTGGAACACACAATTTAGAAAGTCTTCTTGGATTCTGATAAGTGTGGCCACTGGGGTTTCCAGGTAAAATGTGTTTCAAGGTAATGAGATCTGACACTTAGGAATGGGGGTGGGCTGGGAATGAGAGGATGGGCTGGTCTACAGGAAGAAGGAAAGCAGGGTGTTGCACCAGGATCTGCGTAGTGCCTCGTGGTTGGTGGCAGAAAGTAAGGAGAGGCCAACCAGAGGTAGTCTGCTACAGAGCTGGGAATGAGACTGGGTGACTGGATATGGATGAGAGGACAGAGAGGGAAGATATGAAGCCAGCTTACCTGCTTTGCTGTCCTACTTGTTTCTATGTCAGGCTTGGCCGGCTCATTCCCAGGAAAAGCCTACTGGAAGTTGGGGGTTGGGATAGGAGGATGAGTTGGAGGAGAAGACCTGTGTGATATGCTGTTGGTGGAGCCAGAGAGGAGGAGGAGGAGGCCACAGAAGGTGGTTTCTACAGATATGGGGATGATGCTGGTGGACTGATTTGGAAGAGAAGAGGTAAAAGTGAAGATTCCCAGTTAGGTTCCCTGCTTCCCTGTCCAGAATGACCTGTAGGGAAAGTCAGATGGATTTGGTAACCAGAATAAAGAGATGGTTCTGGGGAAGAAAGGTTGAGGGGGAGATCTGTGTGATCTACTGGAGACTGGGGCACGGAGGAAGGCAAAACCTTAGCAGGTGGTCTGCTACAGAGCTATGGATGAGATTGTGGGACTGGATTTAAAGTAGATGAGGGAGACATAAAGATCTGTGTTGTTAACCAACCTGCTTCCCTTGTCAGAATGACCTCCAATGTAGAGTTTCTATAGCTTATTTTAAAATGTATTCCTTAGTATCTTGTGGTGTTGATATTGCAATTTATATTTTTTTATTAAGAAATTTTATTATTCATTTTACATAACAATCACAGATCCCCTCTTCCCTCCTCCCACCCCTCCACCCTTTCTCCAACCATTCACTCTCTATTCCCTCATACAAAAAGGTATGACCTCCCGTGGGGAGTCAGCAGAGCCTGGTGCATTCAATACAGGTAGGTCCAAGCCCCTACCCCTGCCTCAAGGCTGTGCAAGGTGTACCACCATAGGTAATGGGCTCCAAAATGTCAGCTCATGCACCAGGGATGGATGCTGATCCTACTGCCAGGGGGCCCCTTAAGTAGATCAAGCTACACAACTGTCTTACTTATGCAGAGGGCCTAGTCCAGTTTTATACATTTTAAGTTTCAGTTTTTCTTTATAGGTATATTGCAATGCAAGAAAGTATTGCAGGTTACCTTCTCAGTCTGAATAAATTCATTTATTGATATTTTTATTGGAGCATTTCATACATGAATACATTGTATTTGCTTCACTTCCACATACCTCCAACTTCTTCTTTGTCACACTCTAATCACCACATGAAGAATTCAATCCTCATCTTCTATTTTCAATTTGGATTTTGTATATATATATATAAAAAAACACATCTTTCAATCATTTTCAATATATATTCACTGGTAGGACAGTTGGATTGTATCATAAATCTATTTTTAAGTGTTTTTTTTCTTTTCTGAGAGGCTCTTTTGTTGTTTTTCATAATATATGTACTAAATTACATCCCCATCCACAAACTGCAAGGCCTTCCTTTCCCCAACAAGAGTAGCATTTGCTGTTTTTGTTCTCACTATGGTTTAATCTTAATTTCTCTGGTAGTTAGGCACACTGCACATTTTCGACTTACCTGCTGATCATCTGTGTCTTCTCTTTAGAGATGTATCTTTCCAGGTCCACTACATACTTTAATGCTATTTATGTCTATACGATTAGGCTTCGTGAGTTTCTCACAAGATTCTGGATATTAAGCCTTATCAGTTACATAGTTTCCAGCATTTCTCCCATTCTATAGTTGTCCAATTACACTGTGGACTATTTTTCTGGTTAGAAATATTTTTCTTTGTTACAATCCCATGTCTCCAGATTTGCTTGTTATTTCTTGTGATACTGGGAATGTCTTATCATGTTTTAAAATTCTCTTTAATTTCCACTTGACTACTATATGTGTTTAATGCCAAATGTTGTTATAGAGGAAATATAATATTGAACTCTTTTTTTTTGAGACAGGGTTTCTCTGTGTAGCTTTGGTGCCTGTCTTGTATCTTGCTCTGTAGACCAGGCTGGCCTCGAACTCTCAAAGATTCACCTGGCTCTGCCTCCCGAGTTCGGGGATTAAAGGCATGTGTCACCACCACCTGGCAATATTGAACTCTTAAAGTGACACAATGTATAAAGATAATTCAAAAAATGCATGAAAACCTAAATGTATGTTCAAATGCCTATATGCTAATTTAATAAGGAGAAAATTATCTTTCTGTCAGAAGATTGACAACCTTCAGAAAATAATTCACTCAGGACTTGAGCACCATTAAGAAAATATTCCTTAGTTTTTACTAGTTTATCTACTTAGTGCATATGATTATTGAGACCACACAAAATAGTTGAGTTTAATCAATCACTTCTAAGGATTAGTGTGATGGCTATTCTTGGTTGTCTATTTGACTATACCTGGAATAAACTATAATCCACAAATGGAGGATACACTTGTGATCTTGATCTTCAGGCAAGAAGACAACTTGCTTTTGATCTGGATCTTGAGACTCAAAGACACACATCTTTAATCCTGACCTCAAGACTGGAGAACAACACACCTTTATTCTGGGACACATAAACCTTCTGCTGTAAACCTTTATAAGGACAATGGAAGAAGGAAGGATTCCTTCTTTGCCTGCTTGTCCTCACCTTGTCAGCACATCCATTCCTTCGCTGGCAACCGAGCCTACTTCTTCAGAATTCCAGCATATACAGAAGACCACCTGAGACACACGGCCTCCTGAGACTGAGCAGCTACTAGATTCTTGGACTTTCCGTTCACAGTTGGCATTGTTGGACTGCAGCCTGTAAGTCATTTCAATAAATTCCCATGTATATTGTACCATATGGTAGATAGATAGAGACAGAGATAGAAAAAGAGATTTATTCCATAAGCTCTGTGACTCTAGACAATCCTGACTAATACAGGTAAGAAAATGAAAGACGGGAAAACCAAAATTTTAAAATAAAATCTTCATTACAGAGTTAATTGTTTCAAGAAAGAGATTATTTATATGTTAATTTTTGGTGGCTAAGTTGTCACATAGATTTTTCTGTCTACTCATTTACTTCTTTGATTAATCGTTTTGATGGCAAATAAGTGACCTATATAACAGTCACCCCTCATTAGGAAAACTCAAATGCTCTACAAAGGAAATAGGAATTCTTGCACATAATTAATCTTACAATGTAATCACCTAAACCCGGAGAAGATGAACAATTACTTCATGTGAAAGAACAGAGCAAACCAGAACAAGGATATACAATTATCACTTCAACTATAACTGAAGCTCATGAGAAAAAAGACTGTATGATTAATATGCACCATTGAGATGACACTTTTATAATAATGATGAGTTTCCCAACAACAATAAAATTGGCCTTTGTGCTTGGACTTACTGAAAAGAAAGGGTAAAGTACAGAGTCAGAGGCAATGGCTTTTGAAGTTTCCTGTAATACTTATTAGGCAGATGAAACTCAAATCTCGCCTGTAAAACTTCCCAGGCTAGAAAAAATACAAGGCAGACAATGCAGGGGCTTTACTCATTCAAAAGGTAGTTATTGATTTCATATTCATTGTCACACACCATGCAAGCATTCATAGGATGAAGAGTAATGATACCCTTTCTTTCCTGAAACAGATGAATTCAAAATGTAGAATTACAAACCACAATTATGAATGCCTCCATAAGACAATGACAAAAAGCTTTTCAATTAGCCAGACTGATGGTTAAGACTGGGAAGAGTATTGAGAGGGTGTTTTTGAGCAAGAGTGGAGAAATGTGCCAACTGGAAGAAACAAAATACAAAATAGCATTCGTAGCACTGGGTGTTAATAAGAAAAGGCAAACACAGGAACACCAGCAGACTGTAAAATATCCGCAGTGCTTATTTGGAGGCTTTAATATAAAATGTCTTTCTCAGTTGATCATGGAAGTGAATGATTATAGTAAGCAAATGGCACATGCGTGTTCTGAGGTGAGCATATGATTCCTTTCTTTTTTACTAATTTGTCAAATAATACCCAAAACCTTCCAGAGGTCACTTTGTGCTATACAATGCATGTCAGTCCCAAGGTGTGAACTGTAAAGAATAGAAATACTTTGCAAACACACTTAACTATGTTCTTTTTTTTTCCTTAAAAAATTTAAGCACTTGTGTGTATTTGTGTTGTTTTACATGGGGCAAGATCTGTGTCTGTGATATGTTGTATTTGTGTGTTACATGTACTTGTGGATATTACACATGTGCATACCCACCCTTAGAAGCTATATTTTCCCTTTTTTATTTTTTCAAACAGCATCTCTCATTCAACCTGAAATTCATCAAAGTAGCCATGTTGGCTTGACTGTGAGCTTCAGGCACCTATTGGTCTACCTTCTCTCAGTGTTAAACACAGGACCCTCTGTTGCTGCTGGCTTTTGAGTTGGTTCTGAGGATCCACATCCCGGTCCTCAGGCTCACTTTATCAACTGTACCTTCTCCAAAGCTCCCACGTGTGCATTTTACAGAGTCTGCTGTCTTGCTCTTCAGGGTCATTGAACACTGCCTGAAACACTTGAGCTCAACGTCCACACTATTGTCGTGTAGGAACTGCAATGCTTTAGCTGAGTACAGGAGCTCCTCGACCTTATAGACAGACACATAATGATCTAACTGTGGAAAACAGATGTTAATGATCTTCTAAAGTCGTCCCTCAACATATATCAAATATTTCACATTATGTTTTGTTATAATGCTTGATTTTAAAATACAATGCTTAGGAGGGTGTGTGGGTAAAATACCCCCCCACAACAGGCATAAAGAACAGTTTGTATCTGCAGCAACCAAGTGAAAGTGAGGCATAGCAGTGCCCATTGGTAATCCCAAACTGGGGGCTAGTTGAACCAGAGACCTGGGGCTTAGGTGCCACCAAGCCTAGACTAATAGTTGAGCTTCAGATTAGGTGATGGAGTCTGTATAAAGAAAAAAAAGGTAGAGAGATCAAGAATGTCATCTGCTGTTGACTTCTGAACTCCACACACATGTACCCTGGAGCACACATGAACATATACAAACATATATACATAAAATTGCTGCTTGAATTGTTTAGTTGAGTTTCATTTAGAACATCATTAAATACATTTCAAATTTGGGTTAGTACAGAATTTCCAACAATTTACATTAAAATGTACCAAATAAGATTTCAAATGTATTTCTTTTTTTCTGTTATTGTACAACCTAATCTATATCATGTACTTTGCATACTAAATTAGTAAGTAACTAGCAGGGTGGATGTGCTTTACTGTGAACTTTATGCACCCTTGTGTGGACACACACACCACACACACACACACACACACACACACACACACACACACACAAAATTTAATCCAAATTCAAAACAAGGCTTGAGCATGTTGATATAAGTATCATTTCTATGGAAAATATTGGAAGCTTATTAAAAATTAAAAACAAGTCTACCAAAGGTTAATTTAAATCAGATTGAAACCATGCCTTGGAGAGGTCATGGATTTCTGTGTTTACTGTAACACTATTCACCCAGCCTGGCCTTGGAACAATACAAGTAAGTGTGTCAAATGACTGAAGAAGATGGGGAATACACAAAGTACACCAAGTTTTACTTGGCCTTGTAAAACACAGACATCTTGGTGACAACACTAATGAAGTTACAAATTAAATCCAAGTAAAGTGATTCAGCCATCTTTGGCAATATGGTATTGTGCACATCAAATTTTTAAGATCTGTATATCTTCTGTTAAGTGTCTTACAAAATAATCATCAAAAAGAATTCAGGGAAACTCTGCAAAGTGACACACACATCTCTATACACTTACTCCCAAATAAGTACATACATGCCTTGTAGAAACTATGTAGTGTTTGTCTTTCTCAGCCCAGGTTACCTTATTTAATATATATTTTTTCTCAGCTCCCACTGTTTTTCTGCAAACTGCCTAAGTTCATTTTTCTTTAGAGCTGAATAAAATTCCATTGTTTACATATGCCACATTTTCATTGTGTTTTAATAAAAATGTAGGTTGATGCTTTTAGTGTGCATATTCTAAAGAATTTAACACAAAGTAGGTGGTTAGGAAAACTTTCCATGAAACCCATTCGTAAAATTATATGCATTCAACTCACTGCTTTTAACTTTGCTGTCACACTTGAGCCTGGTCCCTTACTTCAGGACAAGTAATTTAAAAACACAGAATATTTTTTTGAGGGAAGGAAGGTGACTTTCTTTGAAAGGCCAGTGACTAAGATGAAAGACTTGTTCACTCCATTTTACAGGAAGCTAGCTTGGTACCTTTTATGTAGACGGGTGTGGGAGTTTTCAGACTTGTGGACATTCTCACTGCGGTAGAAGACTTAGTGATAAATAAATATCTTCTCCTAGAGTGTTGCCTAGCTCATGCAATGTTATCTAAATCACCCAGTGCCAATTTTCAATTCTGTCAGTCTCTAGACTCCGGTAGTTACTTTTGTTCACTGAACAGTTTGCCTGTAGCAGTTCCCAACATATCACAAATGGACAAGAGAGAGGGTTCAGAGGCCTAGGGAAGAAATCAAGTGTCAGGTGAAGTTAAACAGGGAGTTTTAATGTTCAGTCTCAACCTTACACAAACAACACACCAGATAGGCAGACTAGGCAAATTATATCTTAAAACACTTGATATTGATTCTATTTCTCTACTTTTACATGGGAGGCTTTCTTTTTCTACACTGTTTACCTACAGAGCTTCTGGATCAACTGAGATATTAAATCATAGAGAGTTAGTGGTGCTTGCTTTCAGTGTTATACAAAAAGGATGAAAATACATTTAATAAATTATCTTATGTAAGTAACAAAACTAATTCAGACCTTATTATGCTTTTGATTTAGTTTTTGTAATGGGAGTTTATTGTAATTCAAATGCAATGAATCTAGACAGTGGGTCAGCATTCCAAACAACTGATGTAATCAAACCATTATACGTTTTATACTTTATTTCTGTAGACAGTACATAAAGACCTATTTATCCTATGCATGCATTTTGAATCATTAAAAACAATTTATAAAACAAAGAGTAGTAAATATTCAGTTAGTTTTTTTAAAATTTCAAAATTTATTATACTCAGAATATTGCAGTTGAATTTATGTTATGAAATATTATTTTTAGCAGTCACTTTATTTTTAGCAGCACAAATCTTTTGCTAAAGGGTAGACACTATTTGGTGGATTGAATAAGATTATTATCTAGTATGTATTTAACAAGATAGTATTGGTGAAATTATTTGGGCCACTCCATGTAGTTAAAAGGGAGATTTATTTAATGGCGTAACTTACAAATGAAGGGATAGGTAGGTTGCGGGTTCTGGGAAAGACACAGAGCAGTCCAGTGGTGTTCTCTGGAGAACTCTGCTCGGTCAACCTCTAGCGTCCAGAGTCCAAGAAGGAAGAGAGCATGGCACATCCCGATCTCGGGTCTTCAGGGCCCTCCCTTGGCCCTGCCTTGTAGGCGTGACAGTTACCGAAGCCTCAATGGGGATTGGAACTTCCAGACCAAAGCTGGAATGGCTACCCACTACAAGATTGACATTGCACATCTATTAAAAACAGTCAGGAAATGTGCTATAAAAGACTGCTAAATCAATATAAAAACATATTTTTACATGGCCAAAGAACCAATTTGTTATATAACACCTGATTGAACAATATCTTTGTCTCATGCATCTTTATAAAATATTCTAAGGATTTTTTAGTAAGGTATGAAAATTACATTTAGGTTTCTATGTACAATATAGCTCTGTCACTGTCTACTTCAATAGTCACTTCTCACCCTGGCAGCCTTCATTCCCACATCCTACTTTTAGGCATGATAATAACTTCCTTAAGGCGTATTAGGAATGCATAGTAGCAACTCATAAGTGGGGCAACCTCATTACATTAAAATCTATATTTAAGGTGGGTCTGTAATGAGACTAGAAAATCAGGTCATTTGTAAATGAAGAGTAAGGCATTGGGAAGCCTGCTTCGATTTACATTAACTAATGCCACATTTTATTTTTTATGTGGCAAAATTCTTGAATGCTTAGAATATCAATTAAAGATATCACTTAGTCTCCAAAGTCTCTTCTCCCTCTCCTCCCATCTCAAATTTCAATTTCCAAGACTTCTTAGACACAACCCAGTGGGCAAAATAAAAGCAATCATCTGACAAATTCATTCATACAACAGTGACACAGGCCTGAAATCATCCAAGTAATGTATTTTAAAATGTAGAAGAGAGCCAGGCAGCGATGGTGCATGCCTTTAATCCCGACACTCGGGAGTCAGAGCCAGGCAGATCTCTGTGAGTTTGAGGCCAGCCTGGTCTACAGAACGAGATACAGGCACCAAAACTACACAAAAAACCAAAGGAAAAAAATGTAGAAGAGAGAATGTTAATCATTAGAAAGTTAATTCCTTCAATGAAAGGCAGATATGTCTCAGGAACTTAACACATGGACACCCAATAAATTATCTTACAATCTAATTAAATCTCCACAAATATATTGAAGCTATGGTGATATTTATTAAATTATCTCTGAAACTTAACACAAATAAGGAGTAATCATGAATTCAATATATTAATTCTGGGCTACATCTACATGAACGATCTGTAATATTCTAATAAAATGGAATAGATCTTTTGTTGGGTCACTGGCAGATGAGAAAGCTTTACTAAAAAAAAATGAACTTAGAGGCTTAATTATATAATCTTGCTTTTGTGAGCACAGACACAGTCTTAAGCAGACTCATTCACATGTTTTCCACATTCCCATTCATAATATAATTGGCTTATGGGCTCTAATAATTTGAACTACTGGTGTCATGTGCATTCTGACAGGACTGTACTATTACTTTAGCCAGGGCAGAAGTTCAGCTGTTTGCTAGGATAAACAAATAAACCTACACACATATAGTTCACACTGGTACACACACACAACACTTACTCACACACACCCATCCTAACCTGAAATGTGTAGATTTTTTAAAATGTTTTAAATGGCTATTGAATTTTAAACTTACTCCTAAAAATATAACTAGCCAGAATGAGTTTACCAACTAGACTGAGTTAGAAAAAAAAGAGATAGAGGATGAATACTACCTTTGTTTCTGTTTATTTTTAGATTCCAGACTTTATAGTATCTAATGTCACATAAATTCAATTATTATTTTGTGAAGTGTAGTTATGACTTTAAAGTTTAGTCTTCAACATCTGTGACAGTTACCACAGATAACTGATAGTCCTACCTTGCTGGAGGTTATTATTTCTAGAATGCCATGGTAGCCAGAGGTGTGGGTGGGCAAAAGTATCTGACAGCACTTCAAATTAACGGCTAATATGCATTAACCTTCACAGCGACTGGCAGTCATTCATTTAGTTTTATTTTATTTTAATAATTTTATTGTGTCTACAGAGAGTGAGAACATGAGACGATGACATATTGTAAATGATAAAGCGGTCACTGCAGTGACGCAAATTAGTATGATCCTCACCTCTCACAGGAAGCACTGTTGTGTGCTGTGAGAATAGTCACAATCTACCCGTTTGACTCACTTAGAGGATTTTCTAATCAGAAAATATAGAAAATTAAGGCCATAGCTAATAATAATGGGTTGTATTTGGGGCATAAACCTGGAAACTTCTGACACAGAATTTTGCACTACATATTAGCCTTCTCTTTCTACCAATTCCCTATTTGAGATAATTATATTATAAAGTAAAAGGTCACTGTGATGCATAGTGCTAGAAGTTTTAATACAGGATAGGTTGACTTCATTTCTCTGAACAAGTAGATCTGCAGTGGTGATGGGCAGCATGAAGCAACACTACTCACCTCATGTAAACAAAAACTGAGAGAAAAGGGGTGTGATTGCTCAACCCCCATCCAGGATACACACTCAGTGACCTAATTTACTCCCACTAGGACTCGTCCCTTGAAAATGATGCCATACGCCAATAGCAACACACTGGAAATGTAACCTTGAACAAAGAGCAACTGAGAAATATTTAACATCCAATTACAGTACAATCTTGTCTTTTTAAAATGGCTGTCTTAAACACCATAGTCAATGATTCTAAACTAGAAGATTTCATGTCCAAATATTTATTAAAAAAGTACTATGATTCTTCGGTCTGTAATTAAAGCCCTTTTCTTTTTTTAAGAAACAGCAGAGACTCACTTGACTGGAAGTGACTCAATAATTTGATTACACGTGTAAGGTCAGCATTCTTAACTATAGCCATAAAAAAATGTTACTTTTAAAACATAAAGTGTTGGTTTTTTTTTAATATTGTTGTTAGTCAGTATTGAAAAATCAATATTGGAAAAGAAACAAAATTTATTAACAATTTATTTGCTGGAACAAAATAATCCAGTTTATATCAGTTTTGCAAGTAGAATGAAGAGAATCAGAAAAGGGTCTCTCCTGGGCTATACCCTCAGCATAGCCTCACACTTGCAACCTGAGAGGTGTAAACTATAAGAAACCCTTTCCTCCCCAGGGTGCTTTTGGCCATGGTATTTTATCACAGCAGTAGGAAGACCTAATTTAATCTCAAATTTACACCAGTTCGTGGGGTATTGTTGTGACAGACCGGACCAAGCTGATTTGCACGTGATGGTGAAAGGGTTTTGTAACTTTGGTCCGAGGAAACCACTGAGTGCTCAGAGCCGGATGGTTTGTTGTGGGAGATGGAAAGCTCAGAATGCTGAAGGCGATAGAGATGATTGAAGTCTGTCTTTCAAGTATCAGAGGGAAGGAAAGACTCTATCAGGGATATTTATGTGATATTTTCGATTAAGAATCTATGGCTTTGGTCATCTGGAGCCCAAGAATCGACTGTAATGAGCAAAAGACCATAATTGCTAAAGTGGTAACTTTGCTTTGCTGGGACAATCAATTCTGATCAGCTGTAGCTGAAGATGCATCTGTTTATTAAGTGCTTGGAAGACAGATCTAGAGGGGGGGGGGTGCTGGCTAGGAAATTTTGGAGCCCAGAAGATTATGAATAAGGCCCAGATGATAAGGAATTAATTTTCTATACTGTTGAATTTTGGGTTTGCTTTGATCTGATTGTGAATGTGCCCTGGCTCGTTCTTTTTGGAAGAGGAACATTTTTAACTTTTTTTAGGTTTTATAGAGGCTCATCGGTGAGAAACAGTGGATACTTTAGGGAAACTGTAATTTTAGAGAGACTGGAGATTTTCAAGTACCTTTGAACTTTGAAAGAGATATTACATATTTTAAAGAACTAAATTTTTAAGAGTTTGTATTTTAAAGAATAGGACTTTTAATATTGTGGCATTGATATTATTAATATGACATCTGAGAAAAAATAAATAAATAAAGGATATTTTTGAACAGTGGAGTTTTTTGTATTTTAATTTAACAAGAGATCAATTGTGTTGTTAATCTTTTGTCAGCATGACACATGGTAGAGTTTTGTGGGAAAAACTCAAAATTGAGGTAATGTCTCCATAGGATCTGTCTATAGTCAAGTTTGTAATGCATTTTCTTGAGTGATGATTAATGTGGAAAGTTCCAGGCAGTGCCACTCCAGGGCGAGGCAATAAAAGAAAGCATGCTAAACAAGCCAGGAAGACAAAGCCAGTAAAATACGTTATTCCACAGCTTGTTCTTCAGTCTCTGCCTCTAGGTTCCTTCCCTGAGTTCCAAAATGACTTCTCACAGAGACAGATTGTGACCTGACATTTACACAATGAAATAAACCCTTTCTTCCTTGGGTTGGTTTTGGACATGGTCTTTTGCCACAGGAATAGAAAGGATAATTAATACAAAGGAGAAAACATAACAGTATAAGCTAGCCATTGAAAGGTCTTAGTAAGTTTGGGTTAGTGTATTTTTGTTTAATCTTTATTAGAATAAGTAATATCTTCAGTGTCTTCATCTCAACAGATAAGCATATCACATAGAACAATATGAACTTGTTTTTAATTATTGCAAAACACTTGGTAAATAAAATATATAACAAAATGATAGAATATTATTCAGTTAAAATATAAGTAATTCTGTGATTTTCAACAATATGGAATAAACTGGAGGTCATAAAATCAGATGAAGTGACCTCACTCATGCAGATAATAAAATAGTTAATTGCAAAGAGTTCAAAAGTCAACTGGTAGTTACTAGAAGCTGGGGAGAGTAGTAGATATAGAGGAAAAGGAAAAGGCTTATTAATGAGTAAGGTTATAATTAGACAAATATTTTTGTATAGAACTTTACTGTGGATAAAGTAATACATTTATATATTCTGAGAAACTAGAAAAGAGATTTTGAAAATATTTTATAATTAAAAATGAAAAGTTTGATAGTTAATGACTACATAAGGGTGGCTTTACTACAAATTCTGCATTAAAACCTTGAATTTAATACATACTTTCACAAACTGAGATATGGACACAGCAGTTTCACAATGGTAGGAATAAGCTTCAAGATGAGAATAGTGAGTTCCTAATTTCAACAAATTTCAAATATTCATTTTCTTTAAGGACATTTTGAGAAGGCTGATTTCAAGAGTTCTCACAGCAAAGTTAGAAGGAGGTATCACAATCTATAGAGTTGAATTTATGTCTTCATACGTAATTGTTTTCTTCACTGCTCCTGACACCTCCAAGGCTTTCTACATCTGTTATGTTGTGCACAGGAAAATATTTTGACTTCTAGGTCTCTTTGAAGAATGAGGCATGTAAAATTCTACATAACATCATTTTCTTTTTCTATCCAGTGTGACAGGTCAGCAAAGTTAACACTTTGATGAGGATTATATAATATGATGTGTTGAGTCACAAAGCATCGCCATATGTTAAGATCAAAAAGATCAAATGACAGTGATCTCATATAGTTCAATGTCTTCCTTTTTCAAATTCTTTGCATCTGTCATGTATAAAAATTAAGGAACTAAAAATCAAAACCAAACATTGACGTCACCTCATGTCCATTTCAATAAAACAATCATACTCAGATTTTAGAGGCTAACACAGATTTTATTTTCTTCACTTGTCTTGGTAGACATTAAGCATTAGCAGCATAATTAAATCTTACATATATGCAGAAACCAGTGAAAAAGATATTAGCTGTTTTTCCTCATTACAGAGTATACTGATGTAGGAGGATTTTGTTTTGTACAGATCAATAGTATATATTACAGTTGAGTAAGAAGAAAAATCATTCTCTAAACATTTGTATTCTAATCTCATGCTCAGTTTGCTCAATAAGCACTCATCCAGGATATATACATACATATATATATGTGTGTGTGTGTGTGTGTGTGTGTGTGTGTGTGTGTGCTCGCGTGCTAGGATCTCCAACAGGCTACATTTCTACATTTATCAGGTTTCTCCTCATTAAAGTAAAATTGAAATATTGTTATGATCTTCTGACTGTCTAATTGCATTTGTATGTAGTAATTTTGTCCGTTAAAAATTTAAAAAAATGTTATCTCCTTGGTATTACTGTCCTGATTAAAATGGGCTTTGTCTTGACAGCAATATAAGGAACAAATAATTGTTTTCACTTAAGTAAATTGGTTAAGGGCACAGTGTTTTTATATCTTACTCTATGGAGAAAGAAAGTCTTGTTCCTGCTGTCCTAGTTTCATCTCCATTTCTGTGATAACATACCATTTAATAAAGCAATTGAATGGAGGGAGGGCTTACTTCAACTGAAATTTCAGATTACAGTCCATCACCAGGGGAGGGACAGCAGCAGGAGTGGGTCATGTCACACTCACAGTCAGGGGGCAGAAAGATCAGTGTGCACATGCTCAATCACTTCCTTACTCATGCTCAACCCAATTTTTACACCTTTGTCTGCTCTGTGCAGGACTTTTCCTTAGGAAATATTATGCCCATAGTGCATTGAGTCCTCACACAACAGTTAAATTAATCAAGACAATCAACCACAGACATATGCACAGGCCAAATCTATGTAGTCAATACCTCACTGAGATTTTCATCTCAAGTAAGTCTGTGCCAGCTTGGAAATCATAGCTGGCTATTACTGTTAACAGGGGAAATGTTTTAGCCATGGTTTTAAATGGCAATCTTACCAAAAGCAATCTACAGATTCAATGCAATCCCCATCAAAATACCAACACAATTCTTCACAGACCTGGAAAGAATAATACTCAACTTCATATGGAAAAACAAAAAACCCAGGATAGCCAAAAGAATCCTGTACAATAAAACAACCTCTGGAGGCATCACAATCCCTGACCTCAAGCTCTACTATAGAGCTACAGTAATAAAAACAGCTTGGTATTGGCATAAAAACCAACATGTGGACCAATGGAATCAAATTGAAGACCCTGACATTAATCCGCACACCTATGAACATATAATCTTTGACAAAGAAGCCAAAAGCGTACAATGGAAAAAAGAAAGCATCTTCAACAAATGGTGCTGGCATAACTGGATCTCAACGTGTAGAAGGCTGCAAATAGATCCACATCTATCACCGTGCACAAAACTTGAGTCCAAATGGATCAAAGACCTCAACATAAATCCAGCTACTCTGAACCTGCTAGAAGAGAAAGTAGGAAGTAGTCTTGAACGCATTGGCATAGGAGATCACTTCCTAGGTATAACACCAGTAGCTCAGACACTGAGAGAAACAATCAATCAATGGGACCTCTTGAAACGGAGAAGCTTTTGTAGAGCAAAGGATACAGTCAACAAGGCAAAGTGCCAGCCTACAGAATGGGAAAAGGTCTTCACCAACCCCACATCTGACAGAGGGCTGATATCCAGAATATATAAAGAACTCAAGAAATTGGGCATCAAAATGCCCAACAGTCCAAGTGAAATGGGCTATAGAATTAAACAGAATTCTCAACAGGAGTTTTAATAATACTCAAAGGAACTAAACAGACTTCAGGAAACTCTCATCTGCACAGTCACTCTTCAAGTTTTTAAAATACAACTATAGCTCTAAAACCAGACAATTCCTACTGTGTCACACTTTGTAAATAAAGTTTTATCATTTATTGCCACATCAATTTGTTGCATTTTTGTCTATACTGCTTTCATACAATGACCAAGGTTCACAGTTTTGACATCAAGATTTAGTATAGGATATACATTTGCCAAAAATTTCTACTAATTTGTTGCTGAAGTTTTCAAACATTGCTCCTGATTTAAAAGTTGAGCATAAAAGGTCATGAAGTCCAAACAGATAATAGTAAGAATTTTTTTAAGAGATCTCATTGAAAAATAGATTATACTCACAATTTTCACTCAGATTTTGAAAAGTAAAAATTCAAAAGCCAAATTTACCATGGACAATTTCATATTGTTCTGAATCATTTTAGATCAAATATATTATTTTATAGAATTCATAGTACCTTGAATATGTTTTATTAATTTTCATTCTTAATGTCTGATTTATAGCTATAACATTAACAATATATTTAGATGAAAAAACACAAACACTCATATATCTCTACTCCTCAAATGGTCAACGAAGTTTTAGAAAAGTAGAAAAATAAATAATATTTAAACTGTAATGAAAAACTACAATATGCATTGTTTCAAATGTTATATTCATATATATATGAATGATATACATACATTACATACTATCTATCTGTCTGTTGATCTATGTATATCTATGTATATACATATTTATATCTATAGATATAGATATGCAAAAATGATTTTTTTCATGATCTCACAAGGAAAATGTCTTGTCTCTCTGCCTGAAACTTCTGGAACATAGACCTCTGTTCTTCATGACCATACAGTTCTGTCATTTGGATCTGAACTGAGAATTATTTCTTGTAGAATTTTTACTTGACAGCTTCTGGAACTTTATGGAGACAGGGCTTACACATTTCCCTTTTTGGGTGTTTGAACTGACTGTGAATCATAAATGTGCTGAGGAAAAGAAAAGGAAATTGTGACTATACTTAATTTAAAATATTGCCCTTTATAGAAAAAAATCACAACAGTGACTACATGGCTATAATCCTGTCTTAAAAATGTTCATGAGAAACACAAATAGAGAAAGTCTGGTTGTCACTGACTGCTTCAATTAGTGTTGCAAAATGTGTGAAAAAATTGACATTGTTCAAAATACTTTAAGAAAATAATTTTTCATACATTGTACAATATTCCAGACTTGCTATTTTTTAATCACTGAGCATTATCATAACCTAAAATGTGAGGTAATTGGGATGATAATACATGCAATTTACCATGGTATAAATGTTATGCTTTTCACATATATTACATTGACAATTAGAGTAGATTGTTACTAATTAAATGCTTGATAGCATTCTTAGTTCTTTAAACATATAATAAGATATTTAAAATATAGAAATATGTTTTTAGCACAAGTCTACATTGGCATAACATAGGCTATATATGACTCCAAACAGTATTATCTACTGCCTTTTAATAGATACTAAGGATTTTAGCAATCATGGCTGGAGAAATGACTCAGTGGTTAAGAGCATGTCATGCTTTTGCGGATTACCTGAATTAAATTCCCATAACCTACAATAAGTATGTCACAGTCACCTGAATCACCAACTTTAGAGGGTTATGATGCCTCTGGCCTCCACAGGCACCTGCACTCAGGTGCACATAGTCCTGCATAGCTCCACATAGCCACACACACTCCCCCCCCTCTCTCTCTCTCACACACACACACACACACACACACACACACACACACACACACAAAATTAAAAATAATTTCAGTAACTAGTGTAACAGCAAAAATAGCAAATAACAGATAGTCAACCATTTACAATATTTATTTTATCTTAGCAATGTGTAACCCTTAGAATAATTAAATACCTTTTGATGCATTGAGTTTACTTGGTTAGTGTTACATAATTAACGACGAATTTTTAGACATTTGATTCTTTCTTATATGGCTGTTTGCACTTTGTGGCTTATTGCACAATGTTTACCAAATACCTGGGTTTTGTTCCTTTTGCAACAATTACACCTAAGTTCTCTAGTTTTGCCTTGTAGTAATTACATTTGTGACACAATGGCAACAATACAAATATTGCTTCAAGTATCTGTAGGTTAAAATGCAAGGACTATCAGGCTTTTACGTATAAATTACTGCATAACATAAGGAAGAATCAGTTGGCTATTTTATCAGGTATGATTACATGTCAGTAGTCAGTCTGTTCAGACTTAAAGATTCTATAACTCATCTTGCTGCTTTTTTTGTCATTTCTAGATGATGTATAGCATTTATCCTCCGCTGTTTTTATATTTATACTTCTCAGTCCTTTTCAACTTTATTATTATAAAAATACTCTCTGGGTTATGTACTGTTGAAATTCTGCCAGAGTGAAAAGTCGCAAGGGTACTATCCTAGGAAGTACAAAAGATGTTATGAAGACAATAATATTTTACAGCAGGATTTGTCTAAAAATTGGAAATATAATATTTGCAATAGTTAGTTTCATGCATTTTTGTGAATTCTCATTCCTCAGTACTAAAAAAAAATGTATTTTAGTGATGAATTTTAACTTCTTTCTAGCACATCCTCAACCACATATAGAGAAAAGGATTTAAAGTTGTATCATTTTGATTCTAATCTAGATATACATAAATACTCTTAATGCACACAAACACACAGAGACACAGGTTTTAGTAAATTTCTGAAACTCTTTCATTCAAGCTGCAGTGGCATATTTTAGTATTACCTAATGATGTTAAATCTTTTAAGAAACCTTTCATGTATATAACATATGTTTTCAATATTTGCAGGAGTTTAAGTATTTATATTTCCACGCTACCATATACTTTACAGTACACTGATTTATATTATAACATTTAATATTCACCGTTATAGTGATATTTAAATGTCTGACTCACTTCTGAACCATGCATTCAGTTTCAGCAATGTTTATTTCTGTTTGGTTACCATTGAACATCCTTTACTAAGCATGCTGCAAGTAGAGGATGCCAGTGACTTTTTCTTAATGGCTAGGGTGAGAAGAATTAAAATACCATGAGATACCACCAATTTTTACACCATTAATAAAACATAACATAAAGCTGTTGGTTTATTATCTCCTTTGTCTAAATTTTTTGAATGTAAGGTCATAAAGTCAATGGAATATTCAACATACTTGGTATAATTGCTTTCTGATTGATGTATAAGCCTACCAAAATATACTGGAGCTAAAATTCCCTGTGTCAAATGGTATAATTAGTTATTATCCTTAATACTGTCTATTTATGTTTTCCCCTTTTTATTTATTCTTTGTGTCTTTCACATCATGCATCTCCATCCCAATCATTTCCTTGTCTCTTGGAATCCACCTCCGCCCTTGCAACCTCTACCTCCCCAAAATAAAATAAAATAAATTTTAAGCGAAAAAGAAAAAAAGAGAAGGAAAAAAAATCAATCCTTTTTTTTATGTTGAACACTATAGAGGTATGTAAATGACTTTCAGTGCATTTCTTGAGTACAAACCAACATCCTCATTTCTCTACTACAGAAAAAGTAAGGTTTAAGAAAAACTAAATATACACAGGTTTTGTGAACTATGAAATTTTTCACAGGGTGAAAACAAAGCTCACCTACTAACTCATACATTGGCATATTCATTACATTAGAAACTCTTTAATTACGGTATTGTTGACTGTTTGAAAAATGAGGTGAATATAAACGTGCCTCTAGGAAGGTGATGATTAAGACCACAAAACTCAATTTCTGAATCTGCCCCAGATTATTTAATCTTCTAGTTAAAGTCATAGTAGTTTCATTCTAAGCTAGTGAAAATGTTAAGTAATATATATATATAATTTTAATGAAGTTATTCAAAATTAGTCTTAATGTAAAAACATTTTCTATTTATTAAATAAAAATATTTATTTTTATGGTTTTTTAAAATTATTTCCTATTTATTAAATATTTTTTTTGATTTTTTTTATGTTTTTCATGCTCATTTGTTTATTATTTGCTCAGATTAGACACTCATTAATAGATTGGCTGGTCCCAATTAGAATGCTAACAAATATGTAGCAAGTGTTATAAAAATATTTTAAAATATTAAAATTTAGATTTGTGACTTCAATTGCTGTCTTATATTTGCATTTAAAAATAAGTTAGCCTGCTATTTTTTATTATTTTATTTTTTTCTTTGGGATTTTTTTTTAAATTTTATAATTAATTTAATTTTACATGTCAGCCACGGATTCCCCTCTCCTCCCTCCTCTCGCCCCACCCCCACCCCTGCCATCCCCCCAATCC
>CABHPH010156225.1:0-28355 GCA_902168325.1 Peromyscus nudipes
CTCCCCAATGCCCTATCCAAGTCTAGAATCTTGAAGACCCAGTGTAGTCATACCTCTTCCTGGAGCGCCCCTCCCCCCCTCCACACCCTAGCTCTTACTGCACTCCTATGCCACCCTTGTGGAGGGCATACTGCCTCGTGTGTGCTCTTGTTGACTCTTTGTACAGCCAGCTACATCTCCAGCAAGACTGTAGAGCAAGCATTGTTTGTGCCCCTTTCCTTTCCTGTGCTGTTAGTCATGTAGCAGACACCCGGTCAGCATTAGCTGATAAAGAACCGCTTCCTCGGTGTCTCTAAACCAGCCATGGAGAATACAGCTTGGGGGTGCATTTGTCACTGAGTCTTTCTTAGGACAGCAGGGATAACTTGGTTTGCTCCATCGGATTTGGGGCACCTCTGATTATCAGTGCTTTGGGGTATCATATTTAGTACCAACTATATGAATCTCTAAGGAGTGAATGGAGGCTGACAGAGACAACTAGTACATACGATGTATATTTAATGTAACGGTTACTCAAGACAGGTTAACGTTATGATGAATCTGTGTTGCTTCGCTATTGCCAAAATAACTTACACTGCCAAGTCGCCTCTTCCTGTAAAAGGCTGAATATCTCTGGTTTAGTTCACCTGCCCTTTTATTGGTCTATTCTACCAGCTTAGACCAAATCTGCCATAGCTGCAGAATTGTAGTATGTAACTGTCTCTGTCAACCAGGCTGGCCTCAAACTCAGTGACAAATGCACCCCCAAGCTGTATTCTCCATGGCTGGTTTAGAGACACCGAGGAAGTGGTTCTTTATCAGCTAACGTGCTGAGAATAAGTGACTGTTGGGGCATCTGTATCAATCCCCCTGACCAACAAGTTGTGGATTATCAAGATACATTGTATATGTATGTGAAATTACCAAAGAAATTAAAAGACTATTCCTTTAAAAAAAAATCTGTCTTAGGGTGATGATGACTCATGCCTTTAATCCTGGTACTTGGGAGGCAGAAGTAGGCAGAGTTTGAGGCCAGCCTGGTCAACAGAGAAAGTTACATACTACACAGAGAAACCCTGTCTCAGAAAACCAAAACAACAACAACAAAAACTATCTGCCTTAACCAAACAGAGTGGCATTATCCATAACCACTGTGAAGCCCTGTCTTTTCAGATTGTAAATCGCAGACTAAAGAATACATTGGAACTGCAGATGAATGTTGTATCGTGACTATCTTTGTTAGTAATGTACACTCGTGACTATAGAAAACCTTGTAAAATGCTAGACTCCAGAACACTCCCCATTTAGGTGTAGAGTCATGATGGGTAAGATAGCAAAGCACACAGGTGGGCTGCAAACCCAGACAAGCGAGTCCTTGGAGCAGGAATGGAACACTGAGTGGGCTAAATCAACTACCAGGCTTCCTTCCAAAACCAAGCAGCAATGGACTGCGGCTCCTGCCAGCAAAGGCAACTAGAAGCGTTCCCGGCAAGATAAGAGCCTGGAGCCTGGTCACTCTTTGAAGCCAAAGCTCCTGTTCCCAGGAGGATCTGAAGAAGGATAATGGACCAGAAGCTAAAGCTGGTGCCTCAGAGGAAAGTGCCCTAGGGTACCTCCCAACCAGAGCTCCAGTCAGCCTGCTCACTGCCTCCCATGCCATTCACTGTCTCCCAGCATGGACCTGGAAGGTGATAACACCCCCAGTGAAAACGCCAGAGCTCTGTGGAAACGCCTAGGGATGGCCCCCAGGGCCAGATGGATACAGAAATCGCAAGAGCACGCTCGGTTAGTGGAAAACCACCCCCCACTCCAAACGCACCTTCCCCAGAATGGGTGAAGAAAACTGAAAAAAGGCTGAGATCAAGCTGTGCTCTTGCATAATCTCAGCACTCAGAAGGCCACAGTAGGGCACATCCAACTCGCTCCAAGTCGACTGACAAAATCGCCTTTCTTCTTCCCAGAGCCCTCTCTGCACAGTAGTTCCGCCTACTCTCTTCTGCCCAGCTATTGGCCGTTCAGCCGTTTGTTACACCAATCGCATCAACACACCTTCACACAGTGTACAAATATCCCACAACAGTTGCTTGAGGAAGTGGTACCTTAGAAGTGAGTTCTGGGTTCTCCCAGGTCTGAGCAAGATCAAGAGGACTGCAGAGTGCACCCTTCTAGGGAAGAGGGACCACAGGGCAGGAGCATGTGTCCATGGGAGGACAAGGATGGGGCCGTGTGAAGTAGCATTGGAAGATATTTTCTAAAACCGCAGAGAGTTGAGTCCTTTGTACTCAGTGTGGAGCAGGGAGGATCCTCGTGTATCCAAGAATAAAGTGACAATAGAAAACCCAGGATGCAGTAAAGTCTCACCAACTACCGTAGAGAAAGATCGCTCACTCACTAAACCACTGAACTAAGTTGGCAGCAGACATCTCACCAGCAAATAAACAGGAGGAAACGGAATCGTGTTTTCAAATGCAAAGGGGAAATCACTTTCAACACATAATTGTTAAACTTTCCAAACTATTCCTCAAGAAAGAAAGCGCCCTGCTGAAGCTACCCCAACTAAACAAAGTGGGCACACAACCAAAGACTTAAATTAGGGTCAGCATTTGTTAGGAAGAGGAAAGTTCTCTCGGCAGGAGGAGGGGGGTGAGAGAGGGTAACAGGAGGTGAAAGAGGTATAAAATTCACTGAGAAAGAACAAAGATAATTTTTTAATTAAAAATAAAGGAAGGTTGGTGAATAGAGGGCTCTGTGGCTAAGAGTACTTGTGGCTCTTCTAGAGGATGCAGATTTGTTTCCCAGCGCCCATGTTGGGCTGCTCGTCACTTCAGCTCTAGGGCATGTGACACCCTTTCCTGACCTCTGTTACATTGAAACACGTGTGACATGCATGCACACGCACACGCATGCAAATATATATGTGAAAAAATTTTAACTATAGCTTTAAAGAAATTTTTTTAAAAAATGATTAAAGCAATAGAGACGTTTATTTTCAAGCCTGTCCGTTATGTAAAATAAGGACAGGACGTAGGCTATATGACGTCACTTAAGTCACTTAATGTCTTGGTCTCTTGAACTATAAAATGGGAATCACAAGCATACTGCCTTATGAGATTACAGTGACAGTTAAACCAGGCACACACCTGGAATCCCAGCACTTGTGAGGTAGAAACAAGAAGAGTAGGCGTTCAGGGTCAACCCCAGCTTCATGGGATGTTTGAAGCCAGCCTGGACAACATGAAACCCTGTTAAATAAGATAAAATGTAAAAGTGACAATTCAGAATTAATCCTGTGATACTGGAATAGGGACAGTTGTATGTTGAACATAACATACATGTGCTGCTGTCACCATCATCATCCTCGTCCCTAGGAGAGGCGTGCTTCATGCCTACATTGATAATGCCTACACCTAGAAGGGCTGGCGGGCGGGGGCCCTGGGCGCCTCTCAGCAGGTGGACGGACACCAGGCACCACGTGCTTTACGGAGCCTCATGTCCTCGGCTGGTTGTCAGCTTTGTCTGTCTGGTGGGCTCCAGCGCCCTTGGCACCCTCTTGTAATCACGGACTGTGCCGCCGGGGTCCGCTTCGCAACGCGTTCAGCTTCTTCCTCTGCAATCAGTGCGAAGACCTTTGTTGTCAAAAGGCCCTGGCTCTTGTAGAATCACCACACCTGGGTTTCTAGCCTTTAAAGATAGAGACAGAGTTGTTCTGTTTTCTTCCTGTTTACCCTTACTTATTCATGGGTGCCTGTGTGGAGGTCAGTTCTCTCCTTCCACCTTGCGGATCCCCGGGCTCAAACTCCAGACACCAGTGTCTTTATCCACCATCTCACCAGCCCCAAACCAACTGTCCCTGCATTATTAATTCCATACATCATTACTCTGTGCTCTTTGGTTGTTATTCGTCCTCTGACCTGTTGCTCATTGTCCAGATTGTTCCAAGTCCCTGAGCCTCTTAGTGAGGGTGGCGTCTCTAAGATGGTTTCAGGAGAACCCCGCCTCACCCCAGACATCCCACCCTGTCTCTCCTGTGTTGCACCCCTAGGATGTCTGGGGTGAGGCTGCTCGATGTTCTGACTCTATAGGCTTCCCAACAAAGCCCTGGCAGAGCAGCAGAGGGGCTCAAGATTGTTCTCCAAGGCAGCAAATTACCGCATGAATGGGTTGCTATTGAGCACTGTTTCTGTTCTCTCATCTCTAAGGAACGTGGGAAAGCTTCCGTGAGAGCCCCGTTACATCACAGCCAGTTATGCTAATCGTGCGTGTGGTGCATGATGTGGGTGGAAAGAAAGCAGTAAACAAGAACACCAGGAACTGTTTCCATATTTCTTCTTTCCAACGTTTACACGTCTCATACACAAACGAATACGGCAATGAAAGCCATCCAGTTCAAGGCAAAATTCTCCCAGGCCGCAGCGACAGAAGAAATAGGAAGGTTGAAGATACTGACTGGTCCCCAGATACTCACGTTGCCATGACTCGTCCCATGCCCCGGCAATACCACTGCTTTGTGTCAATCTTTGACGTGGTGAACAAAATCAGATATTTCATTTTTCCATAACATGGGCTAAGAATAAGATCTTGGTGGTGCTGGAATCAAATGTTATGTTCTCCAGGCAGAGGAAATGGACATTTATTGGATGTTATTGCTACTTTCCTTGTGCTAATGACATTACAAAAGCTCTTTGGGTAATATAATTTGAAACTATTATTTCTGTATTTCAGGTCATGCAAGACAGGATCATCTGCCTTCCGAAAAGAGTGCAGCCTGATCAGAACCACTCTTCCCTTTCCAATGTCTCTCAGGCAGTTATCAGTACCACCCCACTGCCTCCACCTAAGCCCTCTCCCACCAACCCCGCCACGGTGGAGATGAAAGGGCTGAAGACCGACCTGGACCTTCAACAGTACAGCTTCATCAACCAGATATGTTACGAGCGAGCCCTCCACTGGTATGCCAAGTACTTCCCGTACCTTGTGCTCATCCACACCCTGGTCTTCATGCTCTGCAGCAACTTTTGGTTCAAGTTCCCCGGTTCCAGTTCCAAGATAGAACATTTCGTCTCCATCCTGGGGAAGTGCTTTGACTCCCCGTGGACTACACGGGCGCTCTCCGAAGTGTCTGGGGAGGACTCGGAAGAGAAAGATAGCAGGAAGAACAACATGAACAGGCCCAACACCATCCAGTCCGGTCCTGAAGGCAATCTGGTCAACGCCCAGTCTCTCAAGTCAATTCCTGAGAAGTTTGTGGTTGACAAATCCACGGCGGGAGCTCTGGACAAAAAGGAAGGGGAGCAGGCGAAGGCCTTGTTTGAGAAGGTGAAGAAGTTCAGGCTGCACGTGGAAGAAGGTGATATCCTGTACGCCATGTACGTCCGGCAGACTGTGCTGAAGGTTATCAAGTTCCTGATCATCATTGCCTATAACAGTGCTCTGGTTTCCAAGGTCCAGTTTACAGTGGACTGTAACGTGGACATCCAGGACATGACGGGCTATAAAAACTTTTCTTGCAACCACACCATGGCTCATTTGTTCTCTAAGCTATCCTTCTGTTACCTGTGCTTTGTGAGCATCTATGGCTTGACGTGCCTTTATACCTTGTACTGGCTCTTCTACCGTTCTCTGAAGGAATATTCTTTCGAGTACGTCCGGCAGGAGACTGGAATCGATGACATTCCGGATGTGAAGAACGACTTTGCCTTTATGCTCCACATGATAGACCAATATGACCCTCTCTATTCCAAGCGGTTTGCAGTGTTCCTGTCTGAAGTCAGCGAGAACAAATTAAAGCAGCTCAATTTAAATAATGAGTGGACCCCCGACAAACTGAGGCAGAAGCTGCAGATGAATGCCCACAACCGCCTGGAGCTGCCTCTGATCATGCTGTCCGGCCTTCCAGACACTGTGTTTGAGATCACAGAGTTGCAGTCGCTGAAGCTGGAGATCATTAAGAACGTCATGATACCCGCCACCATCGCCCAGCTAGACAACCTCCAGGAGCTCTCTCTGCACCAGTGCTCTGTCAAAATCCACAGCGCAGCGCTCTCTTTCCTGAAGGAAAACCTCAAAGTCCTGAGCGTCAAGTTTGATGACATGAGGGAGCTGCCCCCCTGGATGTACGGCCTCCGAAATCTGGAAGAGCTCTATCTGGTTGGTTCTCTGAGTCATGACATCTCCAAAAATGTCACCCTGGAGTCTCTGCGGGATCTCAAAAGCCTTAAAATCCTCTCCCTCAAGAGCAACATCTCCAAAATCCCTCAGGCCGTGGCGGATGTGTCCAGTCACCTCCAGAAGATGTGCATCCACAATGACGGCACCAAGCTGGTGATGCTGAACAACCTGAAGAAGCTGGTCAACCTGACAGAGCTGGAGCTGGTGCACTGTGACCTGGAGCGCATTCCCCACGCCGTCTTCAGCCTCCTCAGCCTCCAGGAACTGGACCTGAAGGAAAACAACCTGAAGTCAATAGAAGAAATCATGAGCTTCCAGCACTTGAGAAAGCTCACTGTGCTCAAACTGTGGTACAACAGCATCACGTACATCCCAGAGCACATCAAGAAACTGACCAGCCTGGAGCGACTGTATTTCAGCCACAATAAGGTAGAGGTGCTGCCTTCCCACCTCTTCCTATGCAACAAAATCCGATACCTGGACTTGTCCTACAATGACATTCGCTTCATCCCGCCCGAAATCGGAGTTCTGCAAAGTTTACACTATTTTTCCATCACTTGTAACAAAGTCGAAAGCCTTCCAGATGAACTCTACTTTTGCAAGAAACTTAAAACTTTGAAGATTGGGAAAAACAGCCTCTCCGTACTTTCACCCAAAATTGGAAATTTACAATTTCTTTCCTACCTAGACATCAAAGGCAATCACTTTGAAGTCCTCCCTCCTGAGCTGGGGGACTGCCGGGCTCTGAAGCGAGCCGGGTTAGTTGTGGAAGAGGCTCTGTTTGAGACCCTGCCCTCAGATGTCCGGGAACAAATGAAAGCAGAGTAGCTGATTTCGCATCAAAACGTGACTGAAATACGCTTCTACCAAATACAGTATAAAGAGTTAGGTCATCCTAATGCCTTTCCTATATTATTTTCGGGGTTGTTTTTTTTTTTTAAGTTTTTTTTTTGTTTTTCACACAAGACAAAATGTACACAAAGATTGAGTAAGGAGTATGTATTTTTTAATAAAAATTTGATTGTATTTTTTCAATATTAATATTTTTAAGTTTTATTTGTCCTGGAAGCCAATGCATCTTGTTATTTCCTATCAACAGGAATGGGTGGTTCCTTCTGGCTTTGGGTTTTGTTTTTTTACTTCAGTTCATCCTTGTGAGAGGAAAGGAATTGTAGCTCGTGTGCATTTTGGCATATCTTAAATGGGTGAAGGTAACTCTGCCAACACCATCTTTACCTTGTTCCTACTTGTCCGGGTCTCTGTTAGTACCGTCATCATGTGTCCCAAGGAGTCTGGGCTGGTTGTTCTCACATCAGCAGCCTTCTCCACTGGCCAGTTTTCCACTCCGTAGTCCACATAAGTGCATTGTCACAGAGCACTGTCTTGAAAACTCCCCCTCTTCCAACACTATCAATTGTATTATTTCCCGAACAACATTTTCAGTTCGCCTCAGAGGGGCTTTTCAGATGGGTGAAGAAAGCAATCCCCAGTGGTCACCATCCTTGTGTTCAATTATCATTTGCTGTTTAACTGATTTGTATTTTTACCAACTTCCTAAAATTTGTCAGTAAAAATTAAGTACAACCCTCCCCCAACCCCAATCCACCTCAGTATTGCCATGTGGTACTGGTGAGCAACCTTTGGGAAATTAGATTCATTTTAAAATTCTGGCAGATAATTGAATTTTAAATCATAAAATTAGAAGCCTGTTTTGAGTAATTTAATCATTTTTGATGTCTTGATATGTGGATGCATCAGATGGTAAACAATCTTGCTGCTAAGGCACTCTGTTAAAAAGCTATTCCACACAGGCCCTGCCCCTTCCCTGGGCCCTGCGCAGCGATGTTCGGCCTGCCAAACCGAACAGCCCAGTACATATATATGTATAGTCATCCACTTCCCGCAAGCCTGCCCTTGATGCAGATGCTAAGGACGCAAGCATGGGATCTCCTCAGCTCTCTGCTTAAAATCCCATCTCACTGAAGTCGGGCCTTTCACTTTCCCGATGTGTGACTCACCTGTGAGTGTTGTCACTCAGCAATAATTCCTGCCTGGTGGCTGGCAGAGCTTTTCCTTACCTTTGTCTTCCTAAAATCCAGCCTAGCGTGGAGACTTGTGCTCCACGGTTCACTGAGTGTAAGGAAAAACCTTAATTCAACCCTGAGAGTAGGAAGGGGATCTGGGGTTTGACGGCCCGTTTGAAGAAGGTTTTCTCGCCCCCGTGACCTTGCCCCAGCCCTGTTTTCTGGCATGCAGAAGGCAGCTCTGGGGGGCACTGGGCAGACACATCATCCTCATCTGACTTAAGACAGAGCTGTAGGGGTGTAGCTCAGTGGCGAAGAGTTGGTCCAGCCGCATGCCCCAAAGCCTGAGCTTAGTCACCTGGCGCTAAAACAAAGAACCGGGTGACGCTCATCATTTTGAGCGGATGAGGAAGGAAGGACAGATCTGTGTGACGGGCCAGCCATGTTGAACAAGAGCTTCCGTTTTCCCTTTGAAGTTTCAGTAATGAAACTTTTTTTTTTTACTGTTATGGCTATACTTCCTATATGAATAAATATTCAATTTTAGTATATGGAGGTCCTGAGTATAAGTGATGTATCACGTTCAGAAACAGCTCTGTCTTAAAGAAGGAATGTATGGGCAGATTGTCTGTTATTGAGCGTGAGTAACCTGTTGTGGAAAGGTAAACCGAGTCAGTGAATGCACTGTCTTGATTGTTAAAATTTATAGTAATTTTCAGTATCACCCTTCAAAGGGGATCATTTCGGGTTAAATACCATATTTATGCTGAAGTCTCTATGTGGCATTAACTGAAAATCCCATGTGAGTTCATAACTAAGTCACCAATAATTCAATTTTATCAAGCTTCCAAAATAATTTGATTTATTTTCGTAATGATTCTGCAGGCTGAGTCCCAACCTAAGTTGTAAATAACATCCAATAAATCAGTATAATTCTGTGACTTTATGTTTTAACCAAGAGTAAAATACTCATAGATCTTTCTATTAGATTTTATAAAACTTCCAAAGCCTCAAACTTAACTTTGAAGACTTTAAATTTTTCTGATTCTTATCCTTTTTAATACAGTAAGTTTTTGTTCACATTCTTGAGTAAGATGTGTCCGGTCACTATTTAGCCTTCCAATGGAAAACTCAGGTACCTGAGCTGCTGACTTTTCTAATGTTCTTCGATCCAACTCAGTGCACAGAGGCTGTTTGCCTCGTCCATCACTCTGTGTTTTCCAAGTGCTCTTCCTGAGGAGGACCAGTCAGCTCTTTGTCCAACCTCTGATTCACAGCAAACTGCTGTGTCCGTCACAAATGTGCCATCTGTATTCTTAACTCCAGGGGCAGCGTCAAGCTCAAGGTGGGCAATGAAGTCCAGTAACGGAGTGCAGAACAAACAGCTGTCTGGTGGTTGTCTGGTTGGAAGGTCCTAATAGAGCCCCACCTAAGGGACTGGCAAGATGGCTTTGTGGGTAAAAAGCACTTGCCACCCAGACTAAGGACCTGAGTTTGACTCCCAGGATCCACACCGTGGGGGAAGAGAACCAACTCCCATAAGTTGTGCTCTGGCCTCCACAGAGGTACTATGGCATGAGCACCTACACTAATCCACACACTAATTAATGTAATTGTTTTCCATCACAAACACACCTAAGAAGGTAACACCTCAGGAGAGTATTGTGTTTTCTTGTTATAGGATTTGGTCTGGTTTGGGATATCAAAACTCTTGATGAGATAAAATCCGGTGTCTACACATGTAGGTTCTTCACGTTGCCCACCCAGCTCTTCCCTGCTGTTATAATGAAATCTGACAATCCCTGTGGCGTCTTGAGCAGCAAGCAGGCCTGCTTTTCCAGGCAGCTTGGGAAATGTTCCTGCCCCACGGACTCTGTTCATTTTGATTGTAGGTCCTGCTTCAGAAGGGTCTGAGACAACTCGGACTCTTTTTGGGTTTCTTGGAACAAAAGAAGTCCAGTTTTTTACAGTATGCTAGTTTATGGTTTCAATTTATCTCACTCTCTAATCCAATTTCATACCAAATGCCCGATCAACAGTATTGGCATTTCAACAGTAACATTTATGGCTCACAGATACAAAATCCGTTAGCATTACTCTTGCAAATAACATAAATGCGGATGTAATTTCAACTTCTTGGAGCAGAAGACTACATTACTGTTGTCCTGTGACTCCTGAATGAGATGGTGCTGAATAGTTTACACTGGGCCAGAATCTCAAGAATAGGGTCACACTCAAGTGAGCAAAATGGCACAGTGACCAGGAGGAGATTTTCTAGAAGGGTCTGTGTGATGTTTGCATCTTGTCTGTTTAGAGACAAAGTAAGAAAACTCAGACAGTCTTACCTAGAGCCGCCATGAGTTTTTGGATTTAACTCCTGACCTTCAAGCTTCTAATAATTTGATATCAGCCTTCCAAACAAGTATCCGTCCCCCATTCCCCTTTCCCAAAGTCACCCACTAATAAGATGGCATCTTCATGTTTAAGGGAGAGAGAAGAGAGTCTCCCTCTGCTCCCCAGGAATTATTTTTTAACAGAGGGATATATAACATGTACAGCTTAACTTATTGACCAAAAAGCAGCCACTACGTATTTAGGGTTTGGTTTGGTGTCTGAGCCGAGGGCTTGCTTTGTAGCCCAGGCTGACCTTGAACTTGAGAACCTCGTGCCTCACCTTCCCGAGCACTGGATTACAGGTGTTCACCCCTGACCTGAATGGCTCCTAATGTATTTGTTTGCGTCTCCGTTCTCCCACCATGCTACTCTTGGGGGTTGACACTCCACGCCTTATGTGCTTGCTCAGTGTTCTGCATTTGTTTACAATGTTCCCATGCATTCAGACTGTCGAGCGCTGGCAAACTTCTTGGACTGTCGAGAAAAAGGACTGAGAGTTGACTTGTCATAATACATGTTCATGAAAGGAAACGTCTTAATGTTATCTGGCTGTGTAGTGTGTAGGAACAAAAATAAAGTCATTTTTGTAACTTAACTTGGGGATACGTCCTTTACTTACTTGGTTTTTTTTTTAGAAATCATGCTTATCTTGTGTTTTTAAACCATGATCAAGGGTCTCTGGGCTGCAGGAAATAGGCTCCCTCTTACCGTGGGAGCTAGTTTCTATAATTGTGAATAATTGTTTCCTTCCTTAATTCACTGTACTGCATCTACCCAAGGTGTCCCTGGAGTTCCATTTGTGTAATTAGTGCTTTAATGTATAATCTGGAGTACAATTTTTGTACAGTTGCCAAATCAGATTGTACAATGGCTACCCAGCTCAGCCTTCAGTAAATACACTTACAGTTACTTAGAGGAATAAGAATGGTCCCGCACAGCCAGAGAGGCATTCTCTAATTAAATGCACACTACGGAAGCCCGCTACATGGAAAATTCTACATACTGTTGCATAGGTGTAAGAAAACCGTGGCTAGTGTTGATGACTCCATAGCTAAGCTGCCATCACCCATATTTTCTGGGAAGAATTATGTTGCTGGTAGTCATGTCTGGGGAAGGATGGTTGTGACGAGGAATGGTGGGGAGGGGAGGGGAGGGGAGGGGCTGAGTGAGTTGTGCTTCAGAAACAGAAGCAACTCTAAGAGCACTAGTGAGCTTTAGAGACAAAAGCTGACACCCCAGATTCCATATGTTGTGGCTTCAGAGCAGTGCACACAGTAGAAAAGACCCCACTAGCTACTGCTCTCTACTGTTCTGTCTTCCAGTACTTTCTTTTATAAGAATATTGAGATAAGCTGAGGCTCAGCAAGTGATGAGGTTAGTTACTATTTGTAGCTGGAGTTTTCTCTCCAGGTCCTGCCAAGCCCCAGCAGTCCGACAGCCCACTTATAAAATAAACACACAGACGCTTATACTATTTACAAACTGTATGGCCTAATGGCTCAGGCTTCTTGCTAACTGTTCTTATATCTTAAATTAACCCATCTTGCCAGGTGGCTCGTGGCTTACCGGCATCTTCACATGCTGCTTGTCATGGCGGCAGCTGGCAGTGTCTCCCTCCCTTCCTGTTTCCTCAGTTCTCTCTGTTAGTCCCGCCTATACTTCCTGTCTGGCTATTAGCCAATGAGTGTTTTATTTATATAGAGTGATATCCACAACAACTATTTGTAGCTGAAGTTTTCCTGTGTCCCGCCTGGTCCACAGCCACTCAAACCCAAGTAAACACAGAGGCTTATATTAATTAAAACTGCTCGGCCACTAGCTCAGGCCTACCACTGACTAGTTCTTGCACTTAAATTCAGCCCATTTCTGTTAATCTATTTGTTGCCACATGTTCTGTGGTGTAGCATGAATCTTAGAAGGTCTTATTAATAAAATCAAACCTGAGCCGGGTATTTGGGTGAACACTGGAAGGTCAGAGAGACAGAATAAGCCACAGCTATCTCATCTCACCGGATCCTCAGCTGGTCTTGCTTCCTCGAACTGGAGGCCTCTGTGTCCTCATATCCGAATGGGCCTCAGCTGAACTGCTGCTTCTTGAAAGCCTAAATGCTTAACCAGGCCAAATATTTCTCCAGGCCAAATGCTTCTAGTTTCTGGTCCTCACGCTTTATATACCTTTCTGCTTTCTACCACCACTCCCTGGGATTAAAGGTGTGGGTCACCATGCCTGGCCGTTTCCAATGTGGCCTTGAACTCACAGAGATCCAGAGGGATTTCTGTCTCTGGAATGCTAGGATTAAAGGCGTGTGCTACCACTGCCTATCCTCATGTTTAATATTGTGGCTGTTCTGTCTCTGACCCCAGATAAGTTTATTAAGGTACACAATATTTTGGGGAACACAATACCACCACACTGTGGCTTTACCTGTATGTCATTACATGCTGTTCCCTGGACGGCAGGATGGTGTCTCTTGACTCAGCCTTCCTCCTCCCAGAATTCTCCTTGTCTGCTGATCCCGCCTATACCTCCTGCCTGGCTACTGGCCAATTGGCATTTTATTAAACCAGTGTACAAAAGCATTATCCCACCATGACTATTGATGGCCAGCATTTCATTTGAGAGGAAAAGTAAATGTGCAGGGGAGAGTCACCGAAGTTCATTTGAGACTTGGCAGGGATGTGTCTTAGTCACTTTTCTGTCGCCGTGATAAAACACCATAACCAAGGCAACTTACAGAAGGAATGGTTACTTGCCTTAGGGCTCCAGAGAGTAAGAAAACACCATGGCAGGGAAGCATGGTAGCAAGCCACCGGCATGCCGGCTTGAGCTGCAGTGGAAGTCCACAGCTGCAAGCAGGAAGCAGAGAGAAATGGTGAAGTCTTGTGAAACCTCAAAGCCCTCCCCGGGGACATACTTCCTCCAATAAGGCTACATCTCTAATCCTCCTCCAGCAGCCACCAACTGGGAATCAAACATGCAAGTGTCCGAGACTTATAGGAAACGTCTCATGCAAACTGCCACGGGGTAGTTCCAGGCTTACGCAGTGTGAGTGTCGTCCTACATAAAAAGTAAAACACGTTTGCTAGTCACATCTATTTTTTGCATGTAACTCTAGGAGGGCAGACTACAGTTTGGATTTCACACTTGAAAATATTTAAAAGGCCAGGTATAATGGCTCAGGCTTGTCATCCCAGCACTGAAGATGCTGGGGAAGGCTGCTTCAACTTTAAGGCTATCCTAGGCTATCTAAATAAATTCCAGTCCAGCCTAGACTGCAGCATGGAATGGAAATAAGTAAATGTAAACTTATAAACCTGTTTGAACCCATCAACGTACAAATAAGCACCTGCATGACCAGCCATGCCATAAATGAGTGTTTTCTGAGCTTTAATATTTTATATAAATTATACAAAGTAAGCAACGGTACTATTAAACGTCTATACCAAGTGGCCCATTGCAATTGATGCAAAGATTCTTCTACTAGGAAAGTCTGAAAGCAAGTAAAACATGGGCTGCCTCTCTCTCTTTTTTTTCGTTCCTTATAGAATTAATTTTATTTCAAGTCAACTTACACCCAGACAGACACTATTACTGTGTTTGAAGCCAGACATCATGGTTCACATGTGTGATCTGACTTAAAAAACTGAGATAAAGATTATGATTTCAAGGCCAGGTTTGGCTTCATAGCAAGACCCTGTCTCAAAATTAAATAAACAAGAAAATTTAAAAATAAATGTTTGGTGTACCAGGCTTTTTCTTTTGGGGCCACCAACCAGCCCCCAAATCATGACACAGAAACTTATTATGTTCTTTGAATGCTTGGCCTTAGCTCTTATTTTAATCTGTTTCTCTTTATCTACATTTTGCCTCTGGGCTTTTTACCTTTCTTCCTTCCTTCCTTCCTTACTTTCTTTTTTTTCTTTCTTTCTTCCTTCCTTCCTTCCTTCCTTCCTTCCTTCCTTCCTTCCTTCCTTCCTTCCTTCCTTCCTTCCTTTCTTTCTTTCTTTCTTTCTTTCTTTCTTTCTTTCTCTCTTTCTTTCTGTATATCTTCCTTTCCTGCAAGTGGCTGCCTGGCTTCTGGCCACAAGTCCTTCTCTTTCTTCCTTCTCCCCCTCATTCTTCTTCCCTAGATTTCTCCTCCTCCTTATTCTCTCTACCCACCAGCTATTGACCATTCAGCTTTTTATTAGACCAATCAGGTGCCTTAGGCAGACAAGGTGAAACAGGAATACATCTTTTCATAATTAAACAAATGCAGCAGAAACAAATGTAACACATCTTTGCCTAGTAAAATATTCCACAACAGTTTGGATCTTATTGCAAATTTCAGGTATATAGATCTTGAGAAAAGAGACACACATGCACATTTCACACTCTATATTTAACTCACAGTTACAATTTAAAACATCAGTTTCCAAGAAGTGATTCTGTATGACCAGAAACTCACAGCATTTCCTTCCTTATAAGTTGTGAGGGTTCTTGGAATTGTAAGTTCACATAGACCATGTGGGGTGACTATTGAGGTCATATTCTCAGCGACACTGCGTGGCTTCAGACAGCTTTCTTAGGGTGAGGTAATCCAAGGGTTAACTTTGAGGCTAATTAATTTGTTGAGACAGAAGTGGTGAAAAGTTTAGGAAAGAGTTGACGGATTGTGTTTGTGCGGCTGAGTTTGCCCAAGTTGTGCTTCTTTGATGATCTTGATGTCAATTTGATGGGGTTTAGGATCATCATGGAAACAATTCCGGTGCATGACTGTGAGGGGTTTTCAAGGTGAGGTGAATTTCGGTGGGAAGATTCATCCTAAAGATTGACAGTACCAGGGGCTGAAGAGATGGCTCAGAGGTTCAGAGCACTGGCTGCTCTTTCAGAGGTCCTGAGTTCAATTCCCAGCAATCACATGGAGGCTCACAACCATCTATAATGAGTTCTGGTGTGCAGGCATACATGGAGGCAGAATATCTGTGTATGTAATAAATAAATATTAAAATATTTTTTTAAAAAAAGAATAAAATGATCTTAATTTTAAAAAAAGGATTGGCAGTACCATTCTATGGGCTGGAGAATCAACCTGAATAAGAGGGAGAAAGTGAGCTGAGGCCTAGCATCCACGTCTCTTTTCTGCTCCCTGACTGTGGACTCAAAGCAGCAGGCATTCTGGCTGTGCCTCCCCCACCGTGGCCAACTGCACTCCCTGGAACAATGAGTCTGGAAAAACCCTTCCTTGAGTCGTTCCTACTGTGTGCTTTATCACAGCCATGAGAGAAGTGACTGGTGTGACTTCTTTGTAATTTCGACTTCTTTATGAAAAATCCTTTACAGGGTGGTCAGTCCCAAGAAACACCTGAAAAGCCGTGAGCAGTATTCTTTAAACTGCCATGTCGTGGGGCTTTTCGGTGAATGTGTGCAGCAGGAAATCCGCTAGTTCAGAATCAGAAGGCTACTTTTATCTGCTCTCTCCAGGTCCCTCTACTCTAGTGTGACTAAAAACGTTCCTGGTAGTCACACTCTGAGCCTCAACAGCAGCCTCAGCCTGGTGATGGACCTCACTGTTTTATGCATCAAGAAACAGACAGGATGTTGGCAGCCTTTGGGTCTGTGAGTTCATACTGTAAAAATGCAAACCGGATATTAGGTTTCAGTCGCAACAACTCCGTCTGAACATTTACCTACACAAATGTTTAAGGAACTGTAAAGGATCAGACTGCACACACAAACACCAGCCGAGGAGTTAAATACCTATTTAACCACGTAGGCTCTGATGTGGGGCGGTGAAAATGGTGCTGCCACTTGCTTAATAGGTGATCTAATGTGCTGTCCAAAATTTAGAGTTTGCAGTTTAGTTCAAATGCTAATGTTTAAAAAAAAAGTCTCAACTAGAGCAAACCAGCTAGATGATATTATTACATAATCTAACTCAGAAAGTTCTAGGGACTACTGGTTCTTTCAGTTGTAGATCTGACCAAGATCCTGTATCAAAACTGAAAGTCCAATAAACAAATAAAGTAAAAATTTGAAATTTAAAAGCTGGGCATGATGGTTCATACCTCTAAACTCAGCACTCAGAAAATGGAGGCAGGAAGATCCTAAGTTTGAGACCAACCTGAGCTATGTAGCAAAACCTTGTCTCAAAAATAAAATAGTAACTCTAAAAGCTTTATGACATCATTTTCTGTAGCACTGACCACACTGTGGGGACAGTTACCAAGCATAGCTTGTGTTCTCTCCTAAAAAACGCTTTAGAATCCTATGTGTTTTCAGTGTACACAGGAAGAAAGAAAAACATACAAAAATATATCCCATACTCTGTAGGTGCTTAAGGGACCAGGAGTGTATATGGATGAACTGGCTGGAGCCTATAGAACAACCTGAGATATTTATCTTTAAGGGATTTAATATATTTAAATTTCTTCTAATGGTTTAGATTTGCATTGTGATTTGGGCCTCTCTCAGCTTCATTGGGGTGATTTTAGGACCCTGTCCTATTTCTCCATCAAAAGTCCAAGGAGTACAGAACCAAGCCTTAAGTGAGCAGCACTCGCCGTTGGGGCTCTACCAGGTAGGCTCCATGAAATAAGTAATAAATAAATCACTACCACTCACTCAATCAAGAGGCCTGGATGAGGTTCTCTCATGAAAGTTCATCAGCCCTGCTCACACCCCCTCCTCGGTGAGTGTCTTAGAGCCTCCACAGCGAAGGAACACAAACTAGGAGGCAGGAATGGGAATTTAACATCACGGAGAGAGAGTCTAAATTGGAGGTCTCCATCAGGTCTCTCCCCTCAAAGATGGGGAACCCCGCTAAAGAAGGGGAACCCTGGAGAAGAAGGGGGAGAAAGATTGCAGGACCCAGAGGGTCAAGGACATCTGGAGAACAGATCACAGAATCAACTAAGCAGGGCTCACATGGACTCACAGGGTCTGGAGCAGCAACCACGGGGCCCGCATGGGTCTGCACCAGGTCCTCTGCGTCTATTCTGTAGCTGTCGCTTGGTGTTCTTGTGGGACTCCTAACTGTGGGAACGGGTGTGTCTCTGACTCTTTGCCTGCTCTCAGGACTCCTCTTGCTGTTGGGTTGCCTTGTCCAGCCTCGATATGAGGGCTTTTGCTTTGTCTTGTTGTATCTTGTTTTGTCCTGTTTGACGGTCATCTCATGGAGGCCTGCTCTTTTCTGAAGAGGAAGCAGAGGGGAGTGGAGGTGGGGGAGCTGGGTGGAGTAGAGGGAGGGGAAACTGTGGTTAGGATGTATTGTATGAGAGAAGAATCTATTTTCGATTACAAAAAGAAGAAATTTAACATCCCAGTTTTTTTCACTTGGTTTTGGTCTGGGCTTTGTTTGGCGGGTCTCGCTGTGTAGCCCCGGCTGGCACTAAGCCCAGTGGTCCTGACTTGGTGTTCTAACTGCTGGGACTGTGAGTGTGCACTGCCACACCCAGCTTCTCAGTTCTGCCTTTGGTGTATCTACAACACAGCTGTATTTCTGAGGACTGCGAAGGGTGTGGTGGTTTGCAGGAAGTCCGTGGTGGCCCTTGACTCATAGATGCATCACCCCCATCTCTGCTTTCCCTTTCCTATGGCACTTTTCTGGGTGTGTCAACATCTAGGTCCAAATTTTCCCTTCTGCGAGGACATGGTATACCGGTTTCCTTTCTGTTGATGTGATAAAGATACGCTGGCAAAAAGCAACTTAGTGGGCCAAGCACGTGTCACATGCTTTTAATCCCAGCACTTAGTAAGCAGAGGCGGGTAGATCTTTATATCATCTACATAGAAAGTACCAGACCAGCCAGGGTTGTATAATGAGTCCCTGGATTTAAAAAATAATTATTATTATTTTTAAAGAGGGAAAGTGTTCGTGTTAGCTCACGACTCCAGGTAGGTAGGTGGTAGGAACCTAAAACAGTCACACCACATCTATCATCAAGAACAGGGAGAAATGGGTACGCGGATGCTCAGTAGCCTGCTTTCTCTCTCCTCTCTTCTACAGTTTGTGACCTCCTGCCTGGGGAATTGTGCCTCCCACAGTGGACTGAGTGTCCCCCCCCACGTTAGTTAAGGTAATCGAGACGATCTCTATGATGTGCCCACAGGCCAACTTGGTACAAGCGCTTGACCCCCTCACTCCGACTTCCTTCCCAAGTGATTGCATGTGATGTCAGGTTGACAACCAACCATGACACATGGTGATATTAGATTTCTGCGAACACTGTTTTCACATAGGATCTTAGACTTGATCTTCATCAAAAAACTACTTTCTTGGTATGGAGAGCTGGGACTTCAAACCCTGAGATGCACAGACAGAATTAAATCTGAGATGCTGGGTGAGCTACTTCTCTGTATAGATAAATCTATCCTACTAGAAACAGAAGTTAGATCCTTGAAGACTGCTAATCCAAAAGTTTTCAAATAGTGTTATGGCTTAGCAGTTAAAAGCATGTACCACTCTTAGACAAGATCTGAGTTTGGTTCTAGCATCCATATCCAGCAGCTCACAACTGCCTATAACTCCAGTTCAAAGGGATCTGACGCCCTCTTTGGGCCTCCTTAGGTAACTGCACTCATATGCATATACTCTACACAGTTACACATTCATATGCATAGTTTAAAAAAATAAAAATAGGGGCTAGAGAGGTGGCTCAGCAGTTAAAGAGCACTAGCTGCTCTTCCAGAGGACCCAGGTTCAATTCCAAGCACCCACATGGCAGCTTACAACTGTCTGTCACTCCCGTTCCAGGAAATCCAACACTCACACAGACGTACATGCAGCAAAACACCAATGCACTAAAAATAAAAATAAATGAATAAATCTTCTTTTAAATATAGTGTTCCAACAGGCTCTAGTTCTCCATCTTGGGAAGACTCCTGCACATAAGGTCCCTGGTTTATATCTGCCCTAATGAGCATATACAAATGTGTACCTGTTTCCATATAGTAAGCCAGTCCAAAACATCACAGTGTGAAGGAACTGTTTTATGACCCGCATACTCTGTCAGTAAATTTGGAGAGGATACGGTGAAGACAGCTCCTTGGTTGGCAGGACTGGATGGCTGGGAGCTAGAATTCCATCCATGGAGGCATCTTTATTCAGTATCAGGCATTTGGCTCTGTTTACAGGCTGAAACCTCGGCTGGGCCAACCAACCAGAACAAGCTCCTCCACACAGCCTGGGTGTCTTCCCAGCATGGCAGCTTCAGGGTGTGAGATGTCCCATGATAGCTTAGGGCTCCCAAATGAATGTCTGAACACACAGGGGGGAAGCTTACCACCTTTTATGGGCTGGTCTTGAAAGTCACACACATGGCTCCTGCTGTGCAGTGTCAGGTGAGCCAATGTAGAGCTTGTCCAGCTTTAGACAGATGCACAGAAACCAGAGACCCCACCTTTCTGTTGGAGAAGTGTCGGAGAGGGAAAGAGGAAAAACAGAGAAAGAGTGAGGGAGAGAGAGAGGAAGGAGAGAGAGACAGAGCTGGGAACACAATATTGTAAGTTCACTGTCCTAGTTTTCATTTCCTGTTGCCATATAAAATACCCTGATGAATACATTTAAGGAAGGAGATAGATTTATTTCAGCTCACAATTCCAGGTTACAGACTGTCAGTGGGGCAGGGCTTGGAGGAGTTAATCACATAGTCAAAAGCAGAGAGAGAATGAATGCGTGCATGCCTACTTGTGTTTAGTCCCCACTTTACACATATGCAATGCAGAATCACACACACACACACACACACACACACACACACACACCCCAGAATGCTGCCCTCCACAGTGAGTTGGTCTTCCTACCCGTTTCTGAAATTAAGGCAATATCTCAGACATGCCCATAGGCCTACCTGATCTAGACAGTCCCTCATCGAGACTTTCTTCTCAGGTAATTCAAGATCATGTCAAATTAACAATTAGTACTAACCATCACAAATACATACATACTTATACACAGACGGTATTGTGGCCATCTGTGAAATGTGCAATCTGTCACTGTCACACAATCCCATCCTAACCTTTCCTGTCATAAATGGAGGTAACACTTCTACAGCTCCTTGTGTGAGGCCCCTACCTTAATGCTACTATCATTTACAGATGAGAGGTATGGGGTTCATAAAGAATGAATTTCATTCATTATACCAATTATTGTAGAAAACTGAGAAAGTCATTTTTTTTCTTCACCCTTTTCCTTTTTTCAAGGTAGGACAGCTTGGGAGAGTGTACATTATAAAGTTACTTAAAGAAAACTGTTGTTCTTTTTTATTAAATCTCATTTTTAAGGATTTTCTTTTTATTTTTAAATTACATATATATGAATATGTGCATATGAGTGTAGTGCCCTGAGAGGCCAGCAGAGGGAGTTGGATTCCCTGGAGCTGCAGTTTTAGGAGATTGTAGCCCACCTGACATGGGTGCTGGAAACTGAACTCAGGTCTTCTACAAGAGCAGCATTAAGTTCCCTTAATTACTGAGCCATCTCTCCAGCCTCTCACATTTTAAAAATCATCTTTCTGCAGGGTTTCAGCTAACACTTTCACAAATTTCATTTAATTATCAGATGTTTCTCCTAGTATTAGCCCAAAATGTCCAGTAGTGTTCAGAAACATATGCACTGTACACAGATACACATGTGCACATACCCCTGGTGACTTACACAAATTCTAAGAGAAAGAGCCTTATTGGTTTCAACTTAAAAAAAGAATGGAAACTGGGTGGCCTCAACAAAGCCCTTTAGCTTCTTTCTATTCCAATCCCAACAGAGCCCTAGCCAGCTGCCCCCTCCCAGGGCAGACTTCAGTGAAGGTGACAATCCTCTACAGTAACCAAGACAGGCAGACGTGCCCTGAAGGCACAGATCTGTTTCAGTTGCCTTTCCAGCGGGCCACACCCTTCCAGCTCAGTAGGAACATTTGAGGCTTGTAGAAGTTTTCTAGGAAACAATTACTCATGAGCAAAGGGACCAGAAAAGTTCCAGAGATGATCTCCAGCAGGCATTTTAAAGATGACTAGCAGCGGGCAGCCTGCCGGATTACGCCCGATAGAAACTATGACTACGCAATGCCACAGTAAGATCCGCCTCATGCCTCCAGCTTGCTGAATCTTCAAAGCAACTCACTGAGGGCTCCCCTCACCCATGTTCACTCTTGTAAAAATCCACCAACATATTCAGCTTGAAGGAGGGGGGGAGGAGGAGGAGGAGGAGGAGGAGGAGGAGGAGGAGGAGGAAGAAGAAGAAGAAGAAGAAGAAGAAGAAGAAGAAGAAGAAGAAGAAGAACTCAGTAACATGTCATCTAGGATGAGGTTATGTGGACAACATCAGCTGGTCTATGGTCCTGTAAGAATCAGAGGAAGTCAAATTCTTCCTCCCCTCATACCGTGCCCTCTAAACCCCCTTCTCTCCCTCAGGATTCATAAATTCCCAGTGTGCTCATATTTTCGGGCCACTGACTCTGCCCCTGTTTCTACAGAGATCTTTCCTTCAGCAGCTCACCATTCCATAGGCTCCCTCCCTGATCTAGTGTTTTGGTCTCTTTCTAGTCCTACAAAGGCAAGTCTGTCCTGTCCCTTCATCTCTCCGGGTACTCACAGCAGGCTTCTGTACATTTCAGAGACAGGTGTGCATTTGGATAGATGTCAGGACTTGCAGGAGAGCTGTGCAAACCCCTTTAGAACTACCTGTTGTGAAGGAAGCCCCGAGCCATACCACCTTCTGGTCTCCTCCCCCCCACCCCCAACCCCGCCCCCACCCCCCCCCCCACCCCACCCCACCCCACCCCCTAACACACACACACACACACACACACCCCGCTGCTCCCCCCACTCTTCACTTACTTCGGAAGGCAGAGTTAATGCTCTCCTTTCCTGGCCTCCCACTCTTCAGTTCCCCACTAGTCACCCTAGCAGCTCATCGAATGTTTTTGTTGTTGTTTGTTTTGTCTTCTTAGGCAGAGTCTTACTGTGTTAGTCAGGCTGGTCTTGAACTTGTGGGTGTTGTGGGGTATTCACCAGAACAACTGCTCCAACATGGGTTTAAACCTACTACTACACTGGGAGCTCAAGATCCTTTCTCAGGCTCAGCTTTTAAACACAAAAACCATGCCCTGGGTTGACACACTTCAGTTAACAAGAACAGTTAGCCAGAAGCAGAACTACAGAAGCCAAAAAGCAAGGTTAGAACATTTAGAGACTTTCCCAGAACTATAGACTTTGATGGATTAGGTCTTTGTTTTCATTTTTGGCGGACAGTGCTGTCTACATGCTGAGTTTTACAGTCTGAATGGTACTTTCACCATGGAGTCAGTTGTGCTAGAGCCCTGTTCCAGTGGACTCATGAGATCTTGCCTCCTGGGGAGCTGAACTTCAAATGCTTATCACTGCATCCAGCCTCCTAGTTTTCCTACACACTACCACCTTCCAGGGAAATCTGGTGTCTGCTTTGTGACTGACCCATCAAATCCCTGCCTGACCTGCACCTTTTCCTGCCTCTCCTGTCTTCTCAGAGTCCTCTGAATGCTAAGGGCTTACTGCTCAGTCTCCAGTGCCCCTTAGGTGTCCCTACCTGGCACTGGGTGCCCTGATTTGCATGGCTGTTAACTTTCGGGCCTTCCTATAGTGACTTTTGGGTTTCTGCCTCTGGCTAACACCTCTTTTCTCCCTCCCACTCTTCCTGTGTTCCGGACATCACTGCTTATCCTGTTGTCTCAAACTGAAGGACTAAAAGCAAATATAAACGTGGCAAGTGTGTGTGTGTCTGTGTGTGTGTCTGTGTGAGCGTGCGTGTGTGTGTGTGTGTGTGTGTGTGTGTATGTGTGTGTGTGTGTGTGTCTGTGTGTGTGTCTGTGTGTGTCTGTGTGTGTCTGTGTGTTTGTGTGGCAAGTGATATGGCCTCCAAGCCACCTCCCCACACACAGTTCAGGCTCCCTTCCTGCCCACTCTCTCTCTCCTTTTTTTCACCTCCAGACTAGGCTCACAAATGTGTCTGCTCTTCCTCCTCTTCTGCTACAAACACCTTCTGTTGTCTGCTCCGGTCCGCAGGCTTCTCTGGCTTTCCGGATCCTCCACAAACTAAGCCTGGCTTGTGTTTCCTGTGATCTAAAATGAATTCAAATGCTCACTATGCAGTTCCCCGACTGTGACCTTGAGCTGATGCAGTTAATGTTCTATCCTTTGTTTATAGGAAGGATATCCATATCCGGGCCTGTGCTGGGCAGTTTCATGACAACTTGACACAAGCTAGAGTCATCAGAGAGGAGGGAGCCTCAATTAAGAAAGTGCTCCCTAAGATCAGGCTGTAGGCAAGCCTGTAGGGCATTTTCTTAATTAGTGGTTGAGCAGGGAGAGCCCAGCCCATTGTAGGTGGAGCTATGCCTGGGTTGGTGGGCCTGGGTTCTAAAAGAAAGCCAGGGACAGCAAGCCAGTAAGCAGCACCCCCCACCTCATGGCCTCTGCATCAGCTCCTGACTCCAGGTTCCTGCCCTATTTTAGTTCCTGTCCTGACTTCCTTCAGTGATGGACTATGATGTGAAAGGGTAAGCCAATAAATCCTTTCCTCCCCGACTTGCTTTTGGTCATGGTGTTTCCTCACAGCAACAGTAACCCTAACTAGAATGTAGCCCCTCCCCAGAAGCACTGGATACTTTGTATCCTGGTGCTGGGAGCATTCCAATTCTGTCCTGACTACATCGTAAATTACTCCTCATCATTTATTACCAGTCCTGTTTCCAATCAAAATAGAGACTCTGTGCCCACGGCCCCCTTGCTGCTTCTTCTCAGTGATATAACCGTAAGTTTTGATAGCAGGAATGTAAAGTGAAGTGGCCATGTAACAGCATATGTAAACCAGCCGGGTGGAAGCCCGCTGTGTCAAGACACAGTTAGAGCATGGGGCTAAGTGGAACTGGGAGGGGGACTCCTCTTTTCCCTAAAGCTCAAGGATGTCGGGCTGCTGGCAGCATAGACGGAAAGGGCTGAGGCCTATGTCTAGCCTGGCCTTCTAAGCCAGGAATCCACACGACGTAATAATGTGTCATTGTCATACTTGGCCCTGTTTACATCCCGCCTCTGCTGCTTTCCCGACGATCTGCTAGAGAAAAGCCCTGGTTCCTGAGGTGTGCACAGCCTCTTCATCTTAACAGCTGCTGCGATGGGCAGCGTCAGGTACGTGACTTATGTATTTACACGGCTCAGTACTTCAGCGCTTATTCTTAAGAAGTACGAGGGCTGAGAAAATAAGCCCAGTCAGTAAAGTGCTCGCTGAGCAAGTGTGAGGACCTGAGTTCAAACCCCAGCACAAACATAAAGAGCACGCTTCTAATTCCAGCACTGGGAAAGTGGAGACAGGCATATCCTTGGGGCTCGCTGGCCAGCTAGTCTAGCTTAATCAGCAAAGCTCAGGTCCCAGTGAAAGACCCTGTCTCAAAAAACAAGGTGAGTGGTTCCTGGGGGTGGGGAGAATGGTGTTTGACCCCTGGCCTCTGCATGAGCTTACACGCGTGTGCGCTCATGCGCGCTCGCGCACGTGTACACGCGCACGCGCGCGCACACACACACACACCACATTTGCTAGTTTTATGATGACATATAGCTCAAAGTCTAGAAAATGTAAAAGTGCCTACAATAGCAAACATTTTCCTAAAATCAACACTTATTTAATGTCCACAATGCACTGGGCACTGTCTAACAGACAGTAAATTTGAATCCTGGCCTTCGAAGTGCTGGAGCACCAAAGCATAGTCATGGGTGAGCAGTCACCAGTGGGCAGCACAGCAGGGCGTAGGGTGTGTGAGCAGATCCTTTAGAAGTTGATGCACTTCACGGTTGACCAGCACTCTCTGAGAACCTTCCTGGTACCAGACATCCTAGGCATTGAAGGATGACAAGAGAGGGGCTGGGGAAGATACCCTGGTCAGTTAGGTACTTGGCAGACACTTGAGTCGGATCCCCAGGACCACATGAAAAGCTGGGTGTGTCATGTCAGTACACACTAGTAGTCCCAGCACTAGGGAGGCAGAGATGAGAGGATCCCTGGAGACCGTTAGCCAGGGAGCACAGCCCAGTTACAGAGATTCCCAGGACCCGGTAGGAGAGACCCCGACTCAGGAAGAACAAGGTAAGCAGCTTCCGAGGAACACCACCCAAAGCTGGCCTCCAGCCTCCGCCAAGAGCACACAGACACACCCACATTTAGACACACAGAGAGAGGATGAGGGGGCGGAGGGGGGCTCAGTGGGTGAGAGCACTTGCTGCTTTTGCAGAGGTTGGGGTTCACAACCATCTTTATCTCCAGTTTCAGAAGAACCAAGCCCCCTTCTGACACACGTGCCCCCTTCTGACCAAGCACCAGACACACATGTGGTATGCAGACATACACGCAGGCAAAACACTCACATACATAAAATTCATACATCTGAAAAAAAAAAAAGGATGAAAATCTAATAATGTGACCTTTGCTCTCAAAGAGTCCATAAGCCAACACGAAAAGACAGTTGCATAGTCAAATAGCTCCAATGTGTCATAAAAGCTAACCCCAAAGCCGGTTAATACTAGAATCAAAAGGAAGGTGGGACCCCCAAGACACCTTCCCAGAGGAAAGATTCCAGCAGGGAACCTTGGCTGAATCTTCATGCAGGGGACCCACCAGACAGACATGAGAAGATATTAGAGAAAGGAATTTCTGGAAGTGGATAGAGGCATGAAATGTGGTGTCACTGGAGGGTATGGGGCAAGGGAAAAAAAGTTCATGAATCAATCACTAGAATAGAGAACAGTGTTGGGGAATATTATTTTAAGGTGTGTTCTTTCAGCTTTCACCTCAATATCTGGCTCTGGGTTTTTTATTAATAAGACCATTTAGCAATTTGTGTGACAGAGCAGAAAAAGAAATGTTAGGGTCATCTTGAGGGCACCCTGTAAATGATATGCTAGAATGCTTTATCTTAGCTTTCCAGCATCAAGAAGTGGGAAAAAGTACAATCCTGAGTCGGAGTCAAGGCCAGGAAAGGGCCCGGGCTGAGTTGGTACAGTGGTTACCTAGCATGCGTGGAGCCCTGGGTTCCATCCCCAGCCCTGCTTAAAAGCAGACATCGTGGAACATGCCTATGATCCCCAGCACTTGTGAGGTGGAGGCCGGAGGACCAGAAATTCAAGGCCGTCTACTGGCTACACAGTAAGTTAGAGGCCAGCCCAGGCTGCATTGAGATCTTTCTCAAAACAAGGGCAGGTGGCTGGAGAGAGGGCTCAGTGGATGAAGAGCTTGCCTTGAAAGTGTGGGGACTTGGGTCCAGATCCCCAACACTTACATAAAAGCTGTGTGGGCACAGTGGCCTACCTGTAGCCACAGAGTTCAAGAGACAGAAGCAAGGTATGCCCAAGCAAGTTGGCTAGCTCCACTGGAGAGCTCTGGGTCCAGCAAGAGACCCTGCCTCCATAAAGTAGAGAGCTATCAAGAAAGACATGTCACACCAACCTCTGACCCCCACTATACATACAGGCACATAGGTACATGTGCACCTGTACACGTGTGAACATGCATACGTGCACAACACACAAAAACACAACCAAAAAAATTACACTGAGAGAAAAAAACATAAGGCCGGGGTAGTTTTACAGTTTGAGACCTTCCTCTTTGTTTTCAAGTCCTAATAAGAAGAAAGAGCTTCCATTGGTCTTACACAGAACCAAAGACCACGGAGAGTAGCCGAGTCAGCAGACTGACAGGCCCAGAGCAAACCTCCCTGTGCGAAGCGAGACTCTAACACTAATGTGTTGCACCGGCTTTCCCTGGCATCATCACTAGACTCCAGGGAAAGCACCCAGCAGACTCGTGTTCCTGTGTCCCTGCCTGTCCCATGGCACACTCTGCTCTTTGCCCTGGCTTGGCTGCCATTGTTTTAGGAATCCAGCTGAAGATAAGAATTTGCCGTTAGGTCTGGGGAGACGGCCCGATGGGGAGAGTGCTTATGGTGAGAGGGAAAGGACCTTGCCTGGGGTCTCCAGGGCTCGTGTGAAGAGCCAGGTGTGATAGCAAGAACTAGAATCCAACTGCTGGGGTGCAGAGCCCGGACAATCCCAGGGCTGGTTCACCTGCCACCCTGAGGTTCTTTGGTCTCAGAGCACAAGGTAGTTTACCCAGGTGGTGTCTGCCCACCCCGCCCAGCCTGCCTGCTTTTCAGGAGGTTAACTAGAGGGCTAAGTGTCCCCAGCTGACCTCCTGCTCTTTTTCTGTCCCCAAAGGAAAGGTGGAGACTTCCTGCCCACGAACTTAATTTCTTTTCCTGTTCTTCCCAATGCTGCTTTCCTGCCCTGTTTCTAGAGAATGAACTCAGGCTTCCTCAGGGTCAGAATCCCTTGGTTCTTCAGAGGGCATTAATGGGTCAACTGAGAAAAACACAAGAGGAAAAGCTAGGGGTCTCAAGTCTTCTCATTTCTGAGTGTGTTTTGTAGCCTCTGCCTCAGTCTCTTCGAGGCCTCAGTGAGCCCGAGACCGGAAGGACCACTGCACCTCCTGGTGCTTTACATCATTCTCAGACACAGAAGCAGCATGAGGCTTCCCAGCATACACTCAGCCTCCGCAGTGGCTGCCAGGAGGTAACAGGCACCTGGAAAGGGTGGGTCCATGCCTCATGTGGTGCATGTGAACCCCTAGAGAGCAAAAATGTAAAGCAAATGAACTCTCCCTCCTATAGTTCACTTATAGGCTCTGTGGTTTGATATATGCCTCCAGAGATACCCGCGACATCAAGTACTGGCTGTGTTTTCTCGTGAGACTGAAACCAATTTAGTATCAACTATTCATTTACCATGCCCGA